>JAOTON010001304.1:617500-647500 GCA_034440635.1 Lepas anatifera
CCCAGAGTACGGACGGGCCGCTCTGTGACAGAGCAGCCAGAGCCAGAGTACGGACGGGCCGCCCCGGCGCGGCACGGGTCTCCACCCGTGCGACCTCGGCACACCCCGAGTGGAGCCGGAGTTCGCGGGCCAGCGAGCGCGCCATGCTCACCCAATCAAGATAAGCACACAAGTTAGCCGGTGTCTAGATTCCTCAGCAGGTGGGGCGTGGTCTCCTCGTACCGAACGCACCGAGCTGTGGCCACTGGTGGAGGAGCTGGCGGTGTGCACGGCGCCTGCCACCAGACCGTACCGTCCCCATACCGCGCCGTGGACACGGCCGCGCAGGCCAGCCATTCCTGCCGCCAGGACACTGGCCGCCGGGCAGGAACACCCTCACTCACTGGAGGGAAATCAGCCAGAGCCGCGCCTCATGGCTGTTATTATAATTGATGCAGCAGATCGATGCTGACACGTAGCTCCGACGTGTGGCGCCACGCCAACTCGGATTTACACAATCTGGCGACGCTTATACTGTAGGAGACACTTCGCAGGCACTTCCTGTCGTTGAATTATATCCTGACGACAATTATACCGTAAGGATATAATTGTGTGCATGATCATAATTTCTTAACCGCGATTTTACTCCAAAGCTAATCGGGGATAGGAAATGGTAACTTGAGCTGGCCCCATGAAAACAGGTGAGTTATCCATTCGCTACTGTTGATCTCAACAGTAGCTCAATTTATGAACAAAACCAGTCCAAATCTAAATGGTATCCAGAAACTCTGAAATACTCGACTTCTAACTGTACCCCCGTCTACATACATGTCTAAAATCCAATACTGGAGATAGTAACGGTTAGCCAGTTGTAGACCATAATGTGCAAAGTGTTACAATATATTCAGACCACGACTATGACCACACGATAGTCGAAGGGAAGAAAAAAATAGTACGATCAGCAGTCAAAACCCGGAGCACACGCAATCACGCATAACACCGAAGAGATTTAAATGTTGATAATTCGCTTAAAAGGAAAGTGACTACTGCAGACTGGAATAGCCCAATATTTCGTGTCATTTAATTTTTCTTTGCTGTTTTCTTTTCCGTTGCTATGCGCGCGCCGTCATGATCTGACAACGCTTTGTGCCAGACTGAACCTCAACATTTGCGCCAAAAATGAATACAAATGTAAGTGAAGCGTTTTAAGCTAAAAACTGAGTACTTAGGATAAGGGTAGAATCCAGTTTCCGGTCAAACCAAGTCCTCAGTGATAACGTGCATGACATCAGCATCCTTTGCTTCATAATGATCATAATTGTGGTTTTTGGGCGCACCGACAACAACAGTCATATGGCACCCATAACAATAAGTAGAAGAAATCCGTGCGGGTCACATACCGTTAGGTAGTAAACCAGGTGTTTGCGTCCTAAAAAGAGCTAAGCCGCTAGAGTTTAGCGTGAAAAAAAAACACGAAAACAGCAGCGACTAACGACAGCTGTTTCACACCACATGCCTAGGTCCACGAATAATCACATAAAAGTTGATGTTTTGTTAAACGATATGGTCTTGGAGGACGCTGCAACTGGGAACTGTCCTAGAAGAGTCTGCTGATGGTAATTTGAGTTTTGGGGCACTGCATCATAATCGGAGTTTTAGAAGAGTCTGCAATGAGTTTGATCTCCACAAATGTATTCTTTCGATCTGGTAGTCCCGGAAATCCACAACAACGTGCCTGACACTAAGTG
Organism: Lepas anatifera; assembly: GCA_034440635.1. NCBI lineage: Eukaryota > Metazoa > Arthropoda > Thecostraca > Lepadidae > Lepas > Lepas anatifera. The sequence continues at coordinate 619,228 of JAOTON010001304.1, forward strand.
GGCCGCCACATCGTGAGCACTCAGGTTGCTCGATTCTGCTCAAGCGGAAATAATGAGTGCTGTGTGGGTGAACGATACATAGACCAGAAAGAATAACCTCCTACATGCCGCACTGCTCGATTGCCACTCCCCTACCTCTGGTTTAAAACCTCTAGGCTTTGTGCCTCTGGGGTCATCATTCCATCTCCGCTGGCACTCCTCCACAACACACTTCTTAACCAGAATATCATCATCATATTTGGGTTTTTAGGGCACTTTTATAGGGGATTTGTGAGGTTTTCAGGCTTTTCTACTAGGTTCTAGAATACAGAAATTTTGGGCTTTTTTAACCTTCGGCAGAGGAAATTCCATCCGCGGGAGAGGGAACGTGAAAGGCACCCAGTGATTTAAGAGGGCCAATGAGGCCCCAGTACTCCGGTATAAATCAAATAAGCCTCCTTCGCCCGTAAAACAGCAACCTTTAACTGAACAGCGAGCGGAGTATGTTACGTGGATCTGTTGAGGAAACAAAAAGGATTACGAATGCGATGAAACGTCACGCATTTAGCTGATCAGCTCAGGCCCATATGCATTCATACAGCCATGGGCTGTGATTTTGACAAACGTACGAGGGCAGATAACGATAAAATACCAAATAAAAGCAATTATCCTTGCTCAATCGCAATTTTAGACATCATCTATCATGTAAATTTAAATTTTCTGTAACCACGTGCTGATAATTTGATTGCTCATTCATAAAGCTCAGAGGAAAGTTGAGAAGGACGAACGCGTGCACAACCGCAACCCGTTGAAATTCACATAAGGAAAAGTAGATACAACATTAAGGTTAAGATAAATAACCTGCACACTGGTTAAAATACCTGCATTTAAATTAAGAGCCAAGAAAAACATATCTATAATTACTCGTCGAATTACCAATATTCAAGCCGCGATTCGTTAGCATTTTTTACGCCCGATCCCATAGCAGTGATCATCATCTCAGATTCTTCGCTAAGGCGTCTTAAATATTACGGATGCGCAGTAGGGCTCACTCCACCCGGCCTTCCATCTGACGGTAAGACTGGCGCGAGCTCGTACATGACGTCACACAAGTATGACGTCAGCGCTAAGACTGACTTGTTAGCTGAGACAGAAAATAGTGACTGCGCTCCGACTGAAGGCGCTCGACTCGCCTGCCACCTGGCGCTAAGACCGGCGTTTCACAGATGACAGCATAGTCCGTGACGTAGTTAATGCCGCGCCTGAGCCTAAGAATATCCTTAGATGGCGATCACTACTCATGGCAAAGCGCACGATCAACTGCTAACAGAACCTGTCCAGGACCGACTGTCAATAGCTGACAGTGCTGAAGCTGCTATTATTTTGACACTCGATGAAATTTGGAGAGAGAGAGTTTCACTCGTCTCGAGTTTGCACAAAGTGCATAAAGGTTTGAAATAGAAACATGTTTCAATTTTCCATTCAGGTACCCAGCTGTCGTCGGTCCGGCTCCACTAGAGGTTTTTAGAGCTATGAAGTGGCATTACTCCGATGCACTGCATTGTAACCCTCCAGGCATGATGGCGCAATGCTGCCAGCCTATTTGAACGGGGACTGGCTAAAAGAAGCCATTATCACAGCCAAAAGTGACACCTTCAATTTCTGCTAAAAGTAGAGCGCGAGACAGTGCCCTTCGGTATGGCTGAGTCGATAACAGGCGGCGTGAGTCTGGAAATACAAAATTGTCCGTGCAAAGGGGCTAGAGCATTCCGCTATGTTTCCAAGGTCACCTCATACAACGTGACCACTCGGTGAGGCCGGGGTTGATAGGGATGAGCTTTTACCCTTTTGCTCTGCCAAAAAGCAATTCTTAGGTCAAATGAAATACCAATCACGTGGTTTCTCGGTATGCTCTATCAAATGAATATCTCAGTTCAAACTGCATAATGAAGGTGCCATATTCCCTTTAAAGTTGATAAGAAAACCAGGCTGATGATTAAAGACATAAACACAGAGACGCAACAACAAAAAGGCATGGACCATTCCGCCAATCTGGCCAGGCACTCGATAGTACTCCTCTGCCGTGCATCTAAATTAGCTGCAATCATCGTTACAGGACACAAGATCACGACAAATGTGTCCGCTGTTGCTATGCCAACGGTAATCCCAAGGGCGGGCACAGTAACGTAATATTTGCAGCTTTCGTTGGAGAATTAGCCCTCAATTCTGTCAGCTCCAGTGGGATTCAGGCCAAATCATCAAACCAAACAGGAGCTGACATTTGCCAATCTTATGCTAGACTCCCAAAGGACCTGGTCTGATTGCAAGTTCGGAACCCATCGCCAAAAGTGAGACGCGGCAAATACGTACAGATTGGCGTAAAGCGTGTGAGCGACTGCTAGAGGTTCAATCAAACATTCACACAACTGCAGGTTCAATACTTGCAGCTCCTTAAAAAAGTAATCCAATTTGTCAGCGTTAAGCGGCAAATAGAAGCCCAGTATTGCGACATTGGTGGCCAATGTGCAGTAATCCGTTCGTACCAGCGGCGCAACCAGGGCTTCCGCCTGGGGGCACACTGCCTCTGAGGGACACCCTGAGAGAGGAAGGAAACTTTTAAGGTGACATAAAAGACTTGTCAAATCTTAGCTTAAATCAAAATTTGGGTACATTTGGACAAAGGGAAACCCAGAGCAGGCACTAAGGGAGTGGAAACTTACCTAAAATAGCAAAATCAAACATTGTTCGTTCACGAACATTTACTAAAATAGCATCAAAGTGGCAAAAACTCGATCGATTTTAGCAGATTTGACGGGAATGTGGCACCTTCATAATGGGATTCGAACAGAGATAGTCATGGGAATGTCTGTTTGTATTGATGTTTTAGGACGCTTATAGCGGCTTGGCTATATCGCGCCCATCATTTTGATCATTTCTCAAGTACGTTTATTTTAGTTTTTATTAATAGTACGTTTAATTTAGATATTGCCATGTGTCAAGCCACTTAAAACATAGAAAGGCATAAAATACTATGTAATTTACAGGATGACTTCAAACCTGACACTACCCAACAGTTGACAACGTTTCCAACTCCTCCCGTCAAACATTTCTGATACGCACCAAGCTGTGCTTGTATCCCACTATTGTGGTGGTCTCCCCATTCGTTCCGGGTATCTAAGACTCTTCGGGGGAGAGTGACGAAGTGACCTCTGAAGTGACAAAGCGACACACCTATTGAGACCCAACCCTATCAAGAATTAATGGAACTGGTAACATATATCGAAAATCCAATAATTTCAAGTGCTATAACAAATTTTCCCGCTACATTTCTTTATTCTCTGTACACACATCCTTGCCTATCGCCCAGACATACCTACGGTCAACTCACTGATTATCTCTCACTGGGTGCCTTAAGGGCATATATTTTCGTAACCATCGAAAGTGTTTCGGTCCGAAGGTCTACAACCTCGCGCAAAATGACTGAGGCAAGGAATTCGCGCATCAGGCCAAGTCGACGCGTCGAAGTTCGAAAATAAAAATATCAACGCATTCTCTACCCGATTTTCGGACTCACGTTTATTATCACGCTCCTGGCTTTATGGTTCTTCAGAAGCAGCGTTTCTAATAAGAATTCAATTTTATCGAAGCAGCTTCATGTTAGGAAGCTTTTGCGGTGTACTCTTAGAAATCTGATGTTTTGTGGGTGTCGCTCAGGCTACTGTATCGAATCCCCTGTCGCTGCACGAGACCCTATGTGGGGAACTTAATTACTATCTCGATTTTGTTCGATTAACGTGGAAACTTTGCCGGGCTATCATTAAGTCGTAAATATCATGTCTGGGAGGTTTAAAGCTAAGTTCCTTATCCACCACCACCTCACAGTATACTAGCCTCTTCTCTCAGTGACGAGAGCAGACAGTTTAAACAGTAATAATGCACGGCTATTCCACGCTATAAGTGTGTAAAAGTGACGCTAAAGCGGAGAAAAATGAAACAACAATATTTCGTTATTGCTCTTCCTACCTCTTGTCACGACTTATGTTCATGGCTTTTCAGTCTTCTTCCATCAGTGTGGGTTGTACAAAATAGTAAAATGTTCTATAGGGAGATCCAGGATCCCCGATGGGGGCAGGGGGCGCTTAGTCGGAAGGAGCCCCCATCCGAACCAGGTGGGGGAGGGGGGGTGGAAAGCGACATTCAGAGGGGCGCCATTGACCTTTAGGGGGGGCGCCATGACCACATGACCATTTCAGGGGATGCCGAGGTGTGATCAGGAGGGGGCAAGTGCCTCTTGCCCCCTGGATCTGCCTATGAAATGTTCAGAGGAATGTACTGATAAATTCAGTATTTAGCTGTTGGTATTGCTGCTCCCTGGTGATATCACGTTAACAGCTAAAACGTGTCTTGTCGGGTTACAGTCGAAAAATGCAGATTTTGTGACCCAAACAAAAAACTGATATATAAAAATGTACATTATACACGAATGTCGCCACCGCCAAAAAGCGAAGGCGCTGGCCATCTACGCCCTCCTGCCGATAAGAAAATGTTGCTTCTAGAATCCAAAACTGGCAGGATTTGAGCCCCATGGTACTGTTGTTTTGACTTGCACGTCATTCTTCATTCACAGTACATTCTCACGTTTGATTCTGCATTTTCCCGCCACAACCACACCAACACGTCAAGCTCCTGACACACGCGGTACAGGTCTCCCCGCCGCTGTCGCCAACGCGCCGCAGAACAGCCCCTCTTCCTCTTGGTGAAGAACATGTTGGCGACGATAGCCTGCGCTGGCGACTGAGCGAGAACAATATCCCCGTACATCCGAGGCGTCGCCTACAAGGGGGCCACGGGGCCCTCAGCCCCATGGACACAAGTCCATGGGGGTCTAGCGTCCATGACATTTTTGGAGACCATCCGCTGACTCAAGAGACTCCCTTTGGTACTGGACATCTTTGACAGCCTCAAGAGTCTGACAAACTATAATGCGTTAACAACAAAAACATACAATGACTTATTTCACGTTGGATCTCCCTTCAACGGTATGGGAAGGTTCTCTGGAAGGTAAAAAAAGTCTCTGGAAAGGTTAAGGAGGCCCTATCCGACGACGTAAATGGTGCAAGGGGGTTATTAACAGAAAAGGTACTCCCACCATCATTTATCAGTGATATAGGCATATTTCAAGTCCCTGACACTGACGGACGCAGGGGGGGCATTCTGGCCATGCCATCCCCCCAAAGCGCTGGAAGGGGGCCAAGCTATCTTTTGCCCCCAAAAGGCCGGATAAATTTGTGAACAAATTTGTTTACACATTGCTCTGTCGAGCAATTAAGTTTTTTGTTTGGGTCACAAAATCTGCATTTTCGACTGTAACCCGACAAAACACTTTTTACTATTTTGAAACTTGAACTATACGATATAGACAGTGAATGGTTCCGCAGCTATCTTTCCGGTCACTACCAGCACGTTCGGTTACCATGTAGGAAAAATCAACCATCTGGGCTTCAAGATAACCAGGGTTTTCACCTCCAGGCCACAAATTCGAGTACCAAAAACCTTTCCGGAAGACTTCCAAATTCTATAGGCGCATATCAGGGGACATGCCTTGGGCCCCTGCTCTACAACATCTTCTCCAACGATTTAGGCATCTATCTTGAAAGCGGTGCTCATATTATCCAATACGCAGATGACACCCAAATTCGCATCTCTGGCCAAAAAGCTCGACTTACCGAATGATCACGAACATGGAATCTGTTTTGCAGACCCTACACCATTGGTTTAGTCAAAATCACATGAAACTGAACACTGCAAAAACACAGCTTCTCCTCTTAGGAACCCCCCAAATTTTGAGAAATCTGCCAAAAATTACACTCAGCATGCAAGGAACCGTCATCAGGGAGTCAGACGCTGTGAAGAATCTGGGTCTTGTCATGGATCGCCATTTAAGCTACGAATATCATATAGGTCACCTCTCCAGAAAATGCACGGGTCTCCTTGTTGGACTGAGCCACGCGAGACATTGTTTGCCACGCCAGCTGATAGCAGCAATAGTTAACGGTCTGGTCGTGTCCCATGTGCGGTACTGTATCAGTGTGTACGGCAGCTGCTCTATACAGCGCATGTACCGTGTCCAGAAGATTCTTAACTTTTGCGCGAGAGTCATTTCTGGAAAGAGGAGACGAAACCACATAAGCAGTGTTATACATGAGCTGGGTTGGCTGTCTGCGCGAGATCTCGGCATGTATCACGCGGTGGGCCTTTTGAGACGTGCGATTGAAAGCGGCAAACCACGTGTCATCTCTCGAAGGCTGACTAAGAGGCTTGATGTGCGACAAACCGTTACGCGTCAGGATAGCGCCTACAACCTGCCACGAATCAGAACGGAGGCAGGGAGGAGGCAGTTCTTTTACCGCGTTGTGAAGTACTATAACCGACTTCCCGGACGTGTGCTTGGTGGCCGTACAGGCTCATTTAAGGGTGCGTTATCAATGTTAACCCTATGGGAGCATATTTCGTGAAATATCTCGTAAAGTAACGTGGCTATCGCCGTGATTTTTTCACCAGAAGTAGATAACAAGTGTATCCTTACGACAGTTGCTTTTCAAGCCTGATGCATTTCTAGTTTTTGTACAATTTGACTTTCTTTTTCAAATTTCTCAAACTTAAAGTTTGAATAACTTTTTACCAGATATAATCATTGAAATGGTGTGGGTGGGCCTATGTTCTAGGAGCCAGTCTCCACAACTCTGTTGTTGTACTTTTTTTAATTTTTGCCTTATAAGAAAGATATGAGAAGCTAAAATTTGAAAGCGTTTTCCAAAAATTCTGGGTAAAAATCGGAAAAACGGAAACAACAGAGTTTTGCGGCTATCTCCTCTATACAATTTCCATACAGAATCAAAACCAAAAAAGGCTCGGCGAAAAAGTTATTTCAAGTTTTATAAAACTTTCCCAATAGATGGCACTGGCAGTACCGGATTCGCATGAGTGGCCGCTGTGGTATGTCTGTTCATTCATGCTTTGGTGAATGGGACGGGAGCAGTGGCACAGCCAGAAATTCATGAAGGTAGTTGATAGCAGAGAATCTGCAGTTTGAAGTCAAAGTGAATACATTCACGAACGCTGATAGGAAATATTGAACAAAAGGAGAGTCTATAGCCTGGTCACCCCTGGCCACGCCACTGGCACACGGACACCTGTTTACCGGCGTGACCGGTGCCTCTGCGCCCCGGGCGCGTGCCAGTCACGTGGCAGCCGACTGGGGACAGGATTCAGCTGCTCAGGCCCTGCTGAGTGGACAAGGACGTCGCATTGAGCAGTGCCGGATCTAGCCGGTCGGTTTGGGGGGCAAGCCAAAGTCGCAACAAAAAAACGTCACGCTGTGAAAAATGTTGCTGCAATATAACTTGACGGTAACTTTTGGGGATATCCAAGGCGAAAGGCAAACAAAACCGTGACGGGGTGAAAAATATACGCACAAGATGTTGGTTTTTGTTATCCATAGCCCAATGTTTACACTAAAGTTGACTGGTTCTGTTTGAAGTTTAGAGTTGAAGGAACAAAAATCTTGCTTATGAACTCAAGAGGAGTCAAGGCAAAAGGAGGTCGATCGCTGTGTGTGTGTGTGTGTGGGGGGGGGGGCAAAGACGTAGCTTATTCCGAGCTTTCCCGTTGGGGGGGGGTTGAATTCCTTTTTGCCCCTCCCTTCTGGATCCGTCACAGCCATAGAGTTTTCATGGACTTTGACTATCGTGTTTTCAAATCAAGTATTTTAAATGGGAAAATATGAAGGCATTGTAAAGAAAAACAATGGGATTGACCCTTACTAATATTACATGATCCCGGGCATCAAAACTGGTTCGGTTTTTACCGCCCCCCACATTCAGTAATCTCAGCAAGGTGTTCTCTAATTGGATCGATAATCTAAGCAAGCGAGAGGTCAGCTACAATGATGTTTCAATGAGTTTTTGTCTTTGAAAAACTGCCAGCAATCTATAAGGGTGCATCGTACCTCCTCGTACCCAGAAGTGAAATATAGCAGCTGATGTTCCATCATTTTAAGTCAGTCTAACAATTTGCTGTCCCTCAAAAACCATGATCAGTGCTTTTACAATCACCAGACTGAGCTCGAAAGCATCAGACTTCACCCGACCAATTATCCAATCATGATTGATGATATTTCGGTAACTTCTGTATTCAATTACCCAGAGAAATAGCAACTTGTTTTATAAAATAATATTGTGGTAATGAGACGAAAATAGCTGATTTGGGCTTGCAAACGTTCCCCACAAAAAATATGTGGGAATTTTAGAGTGACTAAACTACCGAGGAGGAGAGAGAGAGAGAGAAAGAGGGAGACAAAAAGTCAGACGGGAGTGTTTCCCTGAACAGGGGAGCCTTGCTCAGGGGGTGATTTTTAGGTCAAAAACAGCCGAAGCTAGGCCATAGCAAAATTCGGATTTTTTAATGGGACTGGTGTCTTAAATCAAAACAACTATGTATTATTTTTGTGCTATAAAACACACCATGAATAGAATAATACAATTTTGAAATTGGGTAGGAGTAAGACATTGGGACAACAATTTTCTGTTATCACACATTTGTATTTCCTAAGAAGCATGGGCGCCGCCACGAAATTTTCGCAGGGGGGACGGACCCAGGCTGCTGCTGACCGGGGGAGGCGTATTTTGAGCATATTCGGTACTTGAAAGCATTAATGACGATTGACCCAAAAATTTTTGGGGGACATCCCCCTGGTTTGCCAACAGGGGAGACGCGTCCCCCCGCTTTCGGCACCCATGCTAAGAGTCTCATTAAAAACATGAATGGAGCTTTACGAATTCTACCTGGATTTTTACTTTACGATTGCTGTAATTATCTAATTATATGACTGACTAATAAATCATAGCATGATCAGAGGGACTGAGGATCATACTGAGCCGATGGCTACCACATGGTGTTATGTTTTGAACCCCAAAATAGTCACTTATGTGAAGACCCTACTCCGTCAACGTCATGGATGCGGTTTTATGCCTATGCAACAATACCGGAAATCATGAATCTCCCGATGTGATACTTGTTCCAATTGGTCCCATAGATCCGACGGGACGGGTGGAGTTTATTCTTCATGGCATCCAAAATAGATTCAGCACAAAGTCGTAATTTGTAAAATTGCATTCCTGCGTTCAATTCCTTGCTGTCGCTCGGAAGCTCATTCCGTCTGAAGACCACATTTCAATCACGTCCTTTCTTTCAAGTCTTACGTTCTCTTGTGGACCAGTGAGGGTAGCTAAAAGGCTGAAATCACAAAAAGAGCCTCTGCTGAGGCTAGGCCACTTCACTTCCAGCAAAAATTTATATTTCGTTTTTAACACGCGCCCCGCTGGGGTCCCTTGCATGACGCGCCCCGCTGGGGGTTTCGCCCCCCTCCGTATCTCGTTCCCCACGAAAGCTAAAGAAAAATTACAGGACGTTCGAAAGCTCTTGACAAGACGAAGAGATTTATGGGAATAATTTTAATGCCAGGTCAATATTGAGGTCAGCATAGGTCAAAGAAGGCTCCATAGGCTTACCACAGAGCAGTGTACGTTTCCCTCTCTAGATCTACCCTCAGGGGTGCTAGAGCAAATATTTATGTATCATTGGATTCCTCTCATCGCGGCAAATCCAATGATGCATAATATGACCTTGCTAAGTCAAATAATCAAAATGACCTGACCTCGACCTAGGTCAGGGTCACTGAGTGACCTGATATGGTCATGTTGCATATCAATCGACTCCCCGTGACAATATAAGCACAATGCAAGCAAAATGGGAGCTTTATCTCAATTCAGTGAGAAGTTATTGGCAAAACAATCTCTCTCTCTTCTCCCGTGACCTGATATGACCTTTGAGAGACAAATGCTCAAAAACTCAACTTTATGGTCAAGATCGTGGTAAGAATGGACGTTTTGAGGATTTTCAGCTTTATCTATCCAGAATTTACGGTAAACGAGCCCATTCTATTTTCACCTTAGACTTATAATGGGGTGACCAAAAATTGACCCCACCTTAAGTCAACAAAATCACAATTCCGAGATAGCAGGTTTGTAGACCCTAATGGCCTTACCATATTGTGGAAGTTTCAAACTGATCAGTTTCCCTGGGTGCTGCTTCAAACTCGTAATTTTAGGTTTTGAGGTCGGGTCACTTGACCCTGAATAGTTCCTTGACCTGACATGACCTTAACTCAAAAATTTGGTCAGATGTGTAAAATTGATCAGGGATAAGCTACTGTAAGTTTTGTTGTTCTGCGTCTCTTAATGTTGGAGATATCTGGGAAAACCAGGAGGGGGTGAATTTCGCCCCCCAGCGGGGTGCGTGTTAACGGATTTGGGGGCACAGGGAATATTCTAGTGTTCTTAACTGGTAGCAAAAATGGGTCAGAATCTGGTTAGCTTTCCATTTTGCTGTGGAAAATGTATTGTCAGAGTTGGAAGCTAAAATTGTATGGTCCTTCTTACTTTCTGGCCAGTTGCGACCTGCCTGGCCACCGCTGGATGGCGCACACCGTTCTGCAACTGGACAATGTGAGCCTTCATGAATCTTCTTACATATGGAATGTTGCTGAGTTGGTGTTTTGATAAGCAATATGACTTTATAGTGTGCACACTTTTGTTTAAAAATGCCCCCGAAGATTGTTCATTATTTGGTTAATTTTGGGCATCTGTTCAAAATTTCGTCGCAATCAGGTCACCGTCTGCGGTCTAAAATCAGCCTGAAGTAAATGTTTCATATTCGCAGCTCATCAAAATCTTACCGGAAAGTTACGTGGGTGTATTTTTCAAATAATATTGACGTAATAGAGCGCTCCAAGTATAATTAACCCTCCCCCACCGGGGCCATCGATGGCCCCCTAAGGTTTTTCCAGGATAGCAGAAAAACGACGAGGCGCAGCACCGCGGTTGAGGGCTTTTCCTCTCACTGCATCATTTTTCCACCATCCCTGAAATTTTTTACCCCGGGCCACCCAAAGTTCATGTCACCAGACGCGGTCAACCAAGGTCACCTCACTTCAACTTTAGAGCTCTGTAAGAGCTACATTTCGAAGTCGATCGATTTGAAACTTCCTAAACTTCATGACCCCTCCAGGGTCTACAAGGTGTATATCCGGGATTTTTCTATTTCGTGACCTGAGGTCAGGTCACGAGGTGACCTCTCCTATTGAAAAAGCATGGGGAAAAGCTGTCTTATGATCTAAAAGTCACAAAAACAATTTAAATTGCTCGGCTTGATCAGAGAAGCGTTCTTGGACACCCTTTCACGGATTCCAGGGGGCTATATTTGCCCTTTGACCTCTCCAAGGTCATCCAAGTTCACCAGGGGTCAAAAACAGTATTTGGACAATAACTTTTGACCTATATAAGCTTGAGCGCTGAATCAAACACCATCGTGTATGTTTCGTCACTGGCTTTCATTTAATATACGACAAAGTCACCTTCTGACCTTCGTGACCTCAGGTCATATAAGGTCACGAGGTGACCTCTGGATGTCAAAACACTTGCGGGAGGTCATTACGTTCCGCATAGCAGATAAAGGTCTGTAATTTTCCTATCCAATGGGATTTATCACATCTCAATAGCTCTAATGGCATAAGAGTTATGCCCAGTTTGCTTAAGCATTGCATATTTGAGTGAAAATAGCCGATTTTGACCTAATTTGACCTCTGGAAGTCAAGCCATTGACCTGAGCGCTAAAACATGTGAAGTAATTTCTTACTGAATTCACGCCAGCTTTCTAATGCACTTTGCAGATTTGCGCTAACGCCCATATTTTCGGAGTTAGAGGGGGGCCATCGATGGCCCCGGTGGGGCGAAGGTGGCGCCGGACCCCCGGTGGGGCGCGGGTTAAAGTACAAAGGAAGAATACGTTGTTAAATTGTATCTGATTTGTGTCAAATAGCCTAGTTGACCCAAGACGGTGTTTTTACCGACGTGAGCGTTTAGTATGCTGGCTAATCTTTGGGATGTCGCAGCGCCCCACTCCGCAATGTCTCAAAAATGGTTTTGCACTGGGATACTGAGTGTAAAATTCACGTTTGAACATATGGTAGACGAGTGGCGAGTTCAAACGGTGTAATATTGTAGGAGTTAGTTTAAACTCAATTGCATCCCTTACTTAAGATTTGCGCATTTTTCATCCAATGTTTCCTTCCTTCCACACTAGATGATCTTATATACACTAGGATTATTGAATTATGCCAAAATAAATCCACGAGAAAAGTGGGTCCAACAGTGAGAAAGAAAAAAATAAATGGGAAATTCAGAGCGTTTGGGTGTCATTCTCTACTAAGCATTCTATGATTTTGATCATTGTGGCTCCATCGCCATGGTCAAGGATGACACTCTCGTGTCAGAGGAATACAAACGGCAGAACATTAGGCTCTACCAATATCAGTAAGACAAACTTCTGGCCGCCATGAACTGGAATGACAAGAACTTTCAAGGGAAAAGAAAGCGGCGATGTCCCGGGAGCAGAGTGGAAAAATGACGACGACGACCACAGGGCAGAAATTCACTCAATTAGTGTGTCCCCATAGTACACTCCTCATAAGAAAAGGCAAACAATTGTGTGAGTCAGATTTCTGTGTCATATTCTGCCAGCACCTGTTATCGCCGAGGCTGCTGACTAGCGACCTTTCAGGGGGAGCCGTCGATCTTTCAGAGGGGCGCCGCGACCATTTCAGGGGGCACCGAGGGTCGAACGATGGAGGCACGTGCCCCTTTGCACCCCTGGATCCGCGATTGATTCTCCCACTTTGGGGTGGCCATGTGAGGACTTGCGTGTCCCGTTCCTTAGTCCATCAGCTTTATCGCATTCAATGTTCCGAATTTTCAAACGGTAAACTGTCTTCACCCTCGGTGCTTGAAGCTCAAGCCCGATGCAATATTTTTGCTGCTGATGCTGGAATTTCTTTAGCAAAATGACCGTGTATTCCTCTTTTTGCTGTGATTTAGACACATTTTTGCTACCCTGACATATTACGGTATTTTCTGTGTCCTTTAAACTCCATAAAAGTCATTCTTGAATCTATAAATTTCCAGCAAGATAATATTTTCTCGTCCAATTGAACTAGGGCCTTCCCTGAAATGATCACAATACTACTTGAAAGGCCGATGACACCCCACTGAAATTTCGCAGGGAAGTCGTGTTGCATCACCCCATAATGCTTGCCGAATATTGCAGAAACGTCGTTCAGTTCTTGAAAATCGGTACGGACTATACAACTTTTATTGTGCGTGTTTTGCAAGAACATGCCTTTAGCTCTTAACATCAGGGAACTATGGCCTCGTGACTGGAGGTATGTGAGGGTTATTTGGACATCAGGACACGTTTTCACACGAACCTCTCACGGCTCCTCTCCTCATGAAAAGGTCACACAAAAAATTCCAAAATTCAATGATAATGATGTGTGGACTCCATTGAATCATATCAGTGTTAACTATAAGTCAGATCTGAGGGCCTATCCATAAATTACGTAACATGTGTTCTTATAATTTTAACCCCCCTACCTCATGCTAATACTTTCTTACGCCCTGTTGTAACGTCTAACAAAATGGTCGCTGCCTTCCCACCCCTTGTTTTTCCTTAGGTACTTTATGGACGGCCTCTTGTTTAGATCATCTTTTGATCCTGCCCTAGGTCAGGGCCTATACCTTGGGAAACTGCTTGAAATACATTAAAAAAGCTTTGGTTTATGTCGAACTGATGTGGTCAGAAAGGGTCTGGACGGGATTGAGATCGTACAAGTGTATTGTCGATTACAACACAAACTATCCTATAATCAGAAACACCTCTCGATCACAGTGAGGACAACTCCGCACATGATCAGGGGGAGCATGCTAACCCTTCTCCGAGCACCAGAAAAATGTTCCACAATAAATACTTGGGTAAACACATGGAGCTGCGCGCCTCAGGGTTCGGTGGGTGAGTGAGTCAGTGAACCCCTTTCCATGACCGCTACGAGGCGGGGGATCCCTAAGCTACGCCAAGGCGGTCACAAATGCGGGCACCCGGCCCATGTGTCATGTGTATGTGCATGTGTGTGTACGCGCGGAGAATGACGACCCACCGACGCAAGGCGGGCCAAGAACATAACATTTCGTCACGACAGTGGCCGAAGTGGGAAGCAGGAAATGGGCGCGGATCCTACCGCTGACTAGCTGCTAACTAGCGCAAATAGCGTAGCCAATCCACAGCCATGCTTGAACTGCCATTTGACTAGCTTTGGTCCATCCCAGGTGACAATGGTGCGAGCTGCAACCGCTTTCTCATTTAGAGAAATCAAGACATTTGCCCAATAGCAGGCTGACCTCGGAAAAATACTGGACCCGCCTCTGCGAGAGCACCTGTTACTGCGACGCGTCTGACCTTGCCCGCAGCGGTTCTTGGTCACCTGAAGGGTCGTAATGCGTGGAATGCGCAGCGTACTACAGTTTACAATCAACGTGTCACGTGGGCGATCTGTGTATCAAGATGAATGAACGAATGACCTGACATCTGTTGTTGGGGAAACAGGGTATTAGTTCTGCTGGGTTATGTCGTGTGGCGCATGTGTCGAGGGTAACGCACCCTTAAGCGGCGACTGCAGGCGCACATGCACAACCCCTAACCATTGACCACTTGTATCGATTATTGTATATGTAAATGTGTGAAAGATGTGTCTGTGGGTGTGTGGGTGTGTATTTTTCCCACTTTAATCACATCTATCTACTGTGACACGAGCCATGAAAACCAAAATTGATTGAATGTGCTCAAGAATGATACAAATACAAATTAAATCTTCGCTCCCAGCCCCAGCCCCCCCCAGGAGAGCGATCAAGTACTTGGAGAGGTAGCTTATACAAGGTCTGTCGAACACACAAATCGCACGTCCCACACCCCCCTCCCCTCCAGGAGGAGAGGGAGAGGCATAAATGGGTTTGGCCCCCAAAACTCGGGTCTGCGTCCGCCCCTGGTCTTTAGCACGCGTGGGCGGCCCCCTGGCTAACAAAGGAGGCCCACAAACGGCAAAGGATACTTTTCTGCCAGTAAAATAAGGTGATATTTTCCATATTTCAAGATCATGCCACTGAAAAATCAAGGAGGCCCAGTCCAGTGATTAGCATGCGTTGCGTAGGCCACACGTAGAGCAGACAAGGCCCCAGGGTTATTGATACGTCTTCAGTTTTAATTAAGGCCAATGACGTGCTTAAAAGGCCCCTTAAATGGTAGGGGATACTCTTACGTCAGCCACACGAGCTAACCTGTTCAGTACTTTAAGAATAGGGCCCTAAAAACAGGTCAAAGAAATCCCGTCCCACGGACTAAGGGGCGGGCGGAGGTCACGCTTTAGGCAAATGTCCCCAGCACCACTGATAGCCTGCCCCACTTATAATTAAAGCCTTTGAAATGCATGAGAGGCGCCTAACTGGTAAATGAGGCCCCTGAATTGATAATGCCAAGAAGAAGATCATGATGATAATGATAAAATAATTTTTAAAGCGATTATTGCTGAAGAAGTCAGCAGCTTCGTACGCAAAAGTTCGTACGCAAATGTACGTAGGGTATAAAACTCGTATGACCGAAATACGTACGCAAAAGTTCGTAAGCAAATGTACGTAGGGTATAAAACTCGTATGCCAAAAGTACGCACGCAAAAGTACGTACGCAAAAGTTCGTAAGCAAATGTACGTAGGGTATAAAACTCGTATGTCATAAGTACGCAAGCAAAAATACGTACGCTAAAGTTCATAAGCAAATGTACGTAGGGTATAAAACTCGTATGCCAAAAGTACATAAGCTAAACTACGTACGCAAAAGTACGTAAGCAGATGTACGTAGGGTATAAAACTCGTATGCCAAAAGTACGTAAGCAAATGTATGTACGTAGGGCACAAAGTTTGTATTTCAAAAGTACGTATCTCAATTTTGAAGAAGTTGTCGCTTTTGCTCAAACACATTGGAGGACGCAGGAGGGGGGGGTCATTCCGGCCATGGCCCCCCAGAAGCGCTGGAGGGGGCAAACTCTTTCGGCCCCCAAAAGGCTGGATACATTTTTGAAAAAGGCGTTTACACTAGGTCTGTAGAGCAAAAAATATTCGCTCCCACCAGGAGAGCGATCATTTGCTTGGAGAGGTAGCTTCTACTAGGTCTGTCGAGCACCCAAATCGCACGTCCCACCCCCCCCTCACCAGCCCCAGCCCTCAAATCCGTGCGACGCCCGGACTTTTATTACGCCCGCGCTGGTTTCCGCGGAAATCGGTGCGTAAGCAGCGGCGGATCCAAAAGGCCAAGGGGCTCAAACTCCCCCCTCGGATAGGCCCTGGACCACATAATAAATGCATAGGCTGGGATATGTTCAAGGCAGATGATTGTGGGGGGGGGGCTCAAGCCCTCTAGGCCCCCTGAAATTTATTCCTAGACAGGGGCGTCGCCACAGATTTTCGGGTGGGAGGGCCGGCGCTAGGGGGGGGCTGGGGCTCGTGATGAAGCCCTATTTTCACTCAAACGTGGCATTTTCAACAGTATTTCCATCCAAAAGCGGGGGGGCTGGCCCCGCCCCACCACTTTCCGAGAGCGGGAGGGCCCGGTCCCCCAGGACCCCCGGTGGCGACACCCCTGATCAGTGGTCATAGATATCCGCCACTGCGCGCAAGCTATTTGAAAGTCCGGCGAGATGCGAGCAGGTGATTGATTACCTCTGTACTTGATGCCGTGTAATTTTCCATACGATTTTTTCATGACGAATATTTTACCTCTAGGATGTTTATTCATACGAATTTGTGACATTACGAGACATTTTATCCCTACGAACATTTTGCTTCTACGTACTTCATCCCGTACGAACTTTTTACATTACGAACATGTTACCCCTACGTACTTTAACCCGTACGAACTTTTCCCATACGAACTTTTTACATTACGAACATTTTACCCCTACGTACTTTAACCCGTACAAACTTTTTCCATATGAACTTTTTACATTACGAACATTTTACCACTACGTACTTTAACCCGTACGAACTTTTTCCATACGAACTTTTTCCATTACGATTATCATACACGTACGTACTTTATCTATACGTACTTTAGCCATACGTACTTTTGCGTACGTACTTTAGGCATACAAACTTCTTCCTTACGTACTTTGGTCTGCAACCCAGATGACACACATATGCCCCCTAAGGTGCTCTTTCAGATGCCCCATTATCGGAACATTAGTTTTAGAGGGTTGGGGAAACCCAACCCTCTAAAATTGGAAAACTCTATCCTGAACTACCCTGCAGTGGCGGCGCTTGAACATTATGACAGCCTCGGCACGATTGGCTTAGAGGTAAGGACGTCGCCCAGGCTTTTACCTGATATTAGACAGGGGCGATTCCAGCAGGCCGGCTGGGAGAAGGGGCAAGCTGAAGTCGATGAGCAAAAATAATATTTATGTTTAAATTTTTAATATCATAAAAATTGAAAAGCAATATAAAAACATTTGTCGGTGGATTGTGGAAACGGTTATGCGGCAGTATATGAAGGTACAATGAAAAATTCAAGAAGGATAGGTAGGTAGGTAAGTAAGCCGGGAAGGACAAGGTACTCACGAGAGCTTCACATTTCAAGGACAGCTTCGGCACTTCATTGTTTAAAGGGAATGTGGCAGCTTGGTCGAATCCTGGAATTTAGTACAATTAGGCGCACTTTTAGCCGAAAATAATGAAACCACTCATGATTTCTCTGGAAAATGTACAACAAGCCCAATATTTTGATTTTTAAAATACTCCTCTAGAAAAAAGAAATAAATATCAGCCTATGGATGATGTCACGATCTGGCAACCACTACCATACTCGAAACGCTTCAAGGGCTTTGATTGGCTGATGCTCATCGTGACGTCAGCATATGTCGTCACACCAGCAGCTTATAACAATGGCCGCCCGACGAGGGGTTGATGAGGGGTTGGTGTCAGGAAGGTTTTAGCTTTTTTCTACGGAAATATCGAGTTCCAAGACAAATGATATATGGAGTACCGGGTTTTCCGGCTTGCTTTACAACTTGGCTATATCAGTTAAAATCACGTTATGAAGGTGCCACATTCCCTTTAATGTTTATGACGTCGAATTTCTCACTGTACGATCGATTTGTGAACGGATTTTTTAAATTTCAGCCGCCAGATTTTGTGCCATGACTCACGTTCCTCATAAGGGTTTCACAAATTAAATATCTCGCTAATAATTGCCAAGCAACTGTCCCGCACTAGAGAAAGCTAGACATACGCGAATACAATAATGTCAATAAACGAATCCGCTGTAATAAAGGTCCTAAGACGCGGCATCGCACGTGCTAGCTCCTTAGGCAAGCCTGGGTTGCTTTTACAAACCAGTACTCGCGTCCGAATGAATGAGGCATTAGAGATGTCAATAAAAAAGCACACGTTAGGTTTGCCACGGTGTTAGGCAGATTCTGCGAAATCGCGAAGTGCCTAATATCACATTTGTTGACGGTAAGAGCTGCGAACGTGGATTCTCAGAGATGCAAATTATCGGCTCTTTGACCCAGTGATCCGAAAAAAGGAATATTCTCTGTAACTTAAACATCGAGTCAAATTATATTCATTCCACATAAGATACATACCTACTTCGACATTTAAAAGTGGCCAGGCAGTGCCTAATGGGCCTCTATGGCAGCGCCGCCACTGCTTTCCTGATAGGTAAATTTTATAGACATTTACCTTGACACTATCAGTAGCCTCGGTATGTGTAGAAGCATTGCAAATAATTCACGTCTTTGATATATGATTGTTGAACATCACCGAAAAGATCCATTTGCATGCCCGCTATTAGTATTCTTACATGCCTACTCTGAAATAAAAAGCAAGATCGAAATCACGATTTCATGTAAATAAAATGAGCATTTTCATGTTCATAAAGGTTTGACACCAACATCTACATTTTTTATTCTTTAAAAAATCAGATTCACTACACCCTTCTGGCCAGTAGCCAGCGGTGCAGTGCCAGCAGACCCAGCAGGACTCGGTACTGCCGCATCAACGCGCCCAACAAGTGGCCTAGGCCCCAAGCACAAGTTCTATCGCGATTGGACTGTGTATTCGGATACAATTACGATCCTGATACAACTTTTGGCAATGGAAACCGGGCCTCAATTCGATTCTGGTCGGTCCATATCCAACAAAATCGGGCAGCATTTGGCGGCGTTATGGTAAATATTCCTCTTACAGTGCAGAGGGTAAATGGGAGTAAACTGCAGTGTAAAGTTTTCTTTTGCAAATCTCGGTGGAGGGAAGGTAAAGGGAGTGAAGAGAAACGTTACTGGCACGCCAGAAATGGAGACACAATTGATATGGAAAACTTTTTAATCCGTTTCAGCCCTATCCTGGCCGGGCTTAAAAGCCATCGAAGCCACGATTCTCACATACCCTGATCCTCAGTGCGATCCTGATCGACTCTCGGCCATGGAAACTAAGTCAGTGGCGACGCCCAGCTCCGGCCGCACTGACCCTCCTGTTCCAGCGGGGACACGCAGCCGACCCAGTTCCAGTCCGGCGGCGCAACTCAGCCGTTCGACCCAACGCGCCTAGTGCCAGCACTGGCACTCGGCTGGAATGGGGAGGGGGCAGCTGGGCCGGGGATCGAACATGGAACTCGAAGCTGCTCCCAATTCTTCGGCTTGCACACGCCTCGATATGCAAATCATTGTAGCCGGGACTGGCGCCTTTTCAACCCACACGCCGCTGGGATGTGAAGAGGGGAGGGGGCAATATCTACCCCTCAGCGTACTCAACCAGATCATCACGGAACGACAGAAAACAGCACCTGACGGATTTTGTTACTCCCCAGCAGGATTTTCTGCATATCCCTGACATCAGGAAAGTTCATTAACACCCGCACTAGAGAGGGTCTGGCACTAACATTGACTGCAGGGGGGCTGATAGCCCCCCCCATATCTCGGAAACTAAGAGGGGTAGAAAAACGCCTGTTGGGGGCGATTGGGGCTGTGGATAGCTATATTACAGTAGATTTTATTGACCTACGTCAATATCTTCAAGGTTAAACGAGGTCCTATTGGTCAAAAAAGAAAAGAAATTACGAATACACTATTAAGAAAAAGACCTGAGAAACGAAAACGAGGAATCACATAGACAAAAGCGAAGAATGAAAAGAGAGACCAGCCGACAAAGAACGAGAAGAATTCATCATCACCGTCATCGTCACGCCTTGTTTGTTTGTTGTTTTCCATGTTTTTTTCACCGGATCCCTTCATGAAGTCCCACTACCTCACTCCATGGGTTGAGCGCGGCACCTGTGGCGACCCTCCCCGTGGATAATCCTTGTCCTTCCCCATCAATCATGCTATCCTTATCCTTATCCTACAGTGTGTTTTTGCTTAAGTTTGTCATTTATGTCCCTCCTCTTCATTACGACCGGCGTCAGAATAGCCACATGGATAGTGGAGATGCTGTGTATGTCAAATAAATAAATCTTGGCCGCGCTTGAGACCTTTTGGGAAATGCCATAGTTATGCGGGAAAATTCGGGAATATGCAAATGGCGGACCAGACTCATAGAGGGAAGGCCACAAATGATATTTCCTAAAATTTTGAGATCCAAGGTCATTCAATGACATTGAACTATGACGTCACAATATGGTGCACACCCTATAATGTATACACACTATAATCACCATCATTTGAATAAACGCCAATAACCAAATAATTTGAATTAAACGCCATTTGACCGGAAGCACCAGGTCCAATGACCTTGAAAGTGTTGGTATGACCTTGCCATGTGACCTATGACCTTGAACTTCATGTGAGGTTACCCTGACATATCATCCCGCTTACATGGCGTTATGACGTCACCACTCGGTCTGCAATACAAGCCAACTGGTCCGAACGCGCGATTGTGGCGATCTCAAAATGCAGGTCTGACCCTGAAAGCCTATAAGTTAAAATATTTTGACCAATTTTCAAAATGATTGCACAAATCGACGTGCCGTTGAATTCTCTTAAATGTACCCGAGGATCATGTTTCGGCTAAGAGTGGCTCTCCGGCCACCTCGGAAAAAAATATGTGGGGGGGACCTCCGAGCCCCCTCCAGTGCGGGTGTGAAGCTGAACAACATGCCTTGCCTTCTTTATCGACAGTGTGCCGGCCTCGGGGGGGGGACTACCAGAGACTCCACCAGACTCCGAACTGGGGTGCCCCACATGATGGTATGATGCCTCAAGGAAGATGCCGTGGATAACTCTGAATGCTAGGGTTAGGGGACTCGTGATCGTCGGACTGAATGATCGTCTAGGGGACACCAGTTCTCGGCAAGATCTTGGCAATTAAAAGTCCGGAAAAGTTCCGATACTGGTTCCTCGAAAGCCTTTCTCAGCAATGCCCTATCATGCCGAATCGAGGCGCAGGGATGAACGGCGGGAGGGGGAGGGGGCTAAGGGACTGTACAATCAGCCCTTAAAAGTTGATCTGAGGTTTCGAACGCAATTCAATCGGATAAACGCGCTGACCGAAAACGCCGAATTTCATCCGCAAACGGCAAACTTCCAAACAATCGCAATATAACTAACGCGCACATTCTCTACAAATATTTCTAACTTGTGTAAAATCCAGCAATGAATGAGCCACGTCCCTTTGAAGGGTTCAGTAGCGCACCAACTTAAGCTGCCCACGCCTAGTGGTGTCGCCTAAACTCACCTCCTGGTCATACCATCCTCGCCAGCGAAGCATCTACCACCGGCATCTCCCTCACCTACCGACCACACCACCGACACCTCAATCACCTACCGACCACACCACCGGCACCCCCTCACCTACCGACCACACCACCGACACCTCAATCACCTACCGACCACACCACCGACACCTCCCTCACCTTCCGACCACATTACCGGCACCTGCCTCACCTACCGACCACACCACCGGCACCCCCCTCACCTACCGACCACACCACCGACACCTC
Organism: Lepas anatifera; assembly: GCA_034440635.1. NCBI lineage: Eukaryota > Metazoa > Arthropoda > Thecostraca > Lepadidae > Lepas > Lepas anatifera. The sequence goes on from JAOTON010001304.1 coordinate 641,197, forward strand.
CCTCACCTTCCGACCACATTACCGGCACCTGCCTCACCTACCGACCACACCACCAACACCTCCCTCACCTACCGACCACACCACCGGCACCTCCCTCACCTACCGACCACAGTACCGGCACCTGCCTCACCTACCGACCACACCACCGGCACCCTCCTCACCTTCCGACCACACCACCCGCACCTCCCTCACCTACCGACCACACCACCGGCACCTCCCTCACCTACGGACCACACCACCGACACCTCCCTCACCTTCCGACCACACCACCGGCACCTCCCTCACCTACGGACCACACCACCGACACCTCCCTCACCTTCCGACCACACCACCGGCACCTCCCTCACCTACGGACAACACCACCGACACCTCCCTCACCTTCCGACCACACCACCGGCACCTGCCTCACCTACCGACCACATTACCGGCACCTCCCTCACCTACGGACCACACCACCGGCACCTCCCTCACCTACGGACCCACCACCGACACCTCCTCACCTTCCGACCACACCACCGGCACCCCCTCACCTACGGACAACACCACCGACACCTCCCTCACCTTCCGACCACACACACACCACCGCCGCCAGCGACGCGGCGCGTGTGACTACTGGCCCACCACCTGCTCGCGGCTGCCCGATGGAGGGGGGAGGGGGTGCCTACCGTCCACTGTAAAACCACTGCCGACGGCGGTAGAGGCAGTGCAGCGACAGCGGTCCCTTTAGTGGAGCAGTGCGCACAAGCACAGGTTCATGGAGACTGGAGACAGTCACTCCTCTGTTGCGTGTAGCTTCAACACAGGACGCACATGTCCGCGGGCGCGACGATGCCGGCGCCTCAAGGCTTGTTAACACTATTGTTTAGGGTCTTTGTTTAGGATATCAGGCTAGGCCCAAAATACTCATTGATAATACTCTACATTTACCACAATTTCCGAGAACTGGGCAGAGCCACAAACTCGCAAGTCGAATCCTAAGCACCCCTGCCGACAAAAAAGCAAGAGGACGATACAAGCGGCCGGGCATGAGCACCGTCCATTGTGATTTCCAAATCTTGGCGGCCACTGAACGGAGTGGAAACATTAGGGAGAGTAACAGAGAGAAGCGCCGAGAGTGTGGGCCCACCAGCCGAGCCCCGCTGACCGCCAGCCGGGCTCGCCTCATTATTCAGCAGCCGCCGCTGGTGGCACTGGTGGCAGCCGCTGGTGGCAGGCTGGTGGCAGCCGCTGGTTCAGCAGCCGCCGCTGGTGGCACCGGCATCTGTCTTGCAAAGGTTACGGGCGGTTGGCGCGGCACGCGCACCGCTGATGACCCCCCGCTCGGTCACCCGGGGTCACGCCGCTGCCGCCGGAGATGCTGCCGGGGCAGTGGCCGAGGGGACAGCAGCGGCAACGCAGATTGATTGATTAATACTGTTTGTAAGGCGTTCGGTGCATTGCACCTTTGCCCGCCTTTAAAGAAGTGTGTGGGAGAATTTAGCATTTTTAGGTGAGGGCGAGTTACGTTAATTTCGCAAAGCAATGGGGGGTTATTTCAAGTAAATGGTCGCAAGATGTTTTCAACTTAAAAATGGATGGTCGTGGCAACGGCAAAAGGCCGAACCAAGGGAGTGAATTTATAATTTTGAACTCGCAAAGTGCACGACGACTGCCACCGCCAACGTTGAACACTTTGAAATTTAGAATATATAATTTTGGACGGAGCTGCACGGCGGGATAGTGAACAGTGTTCAGCATCCCGACCACATCCTATCATGTTCACTGTATCCCGGGTGTCCTGTGCGTATTCAGTGAACACGCAAAGCTGTAGCCAGCCGCACAACACAACACATCTGGTTTCCTGTTTGTAGTCAACAAACGGATTTAGCGTAGCAAATCAAAATGAGTCGCACTTTACCAGCCTTTCGACCTGAGATAACAGTCTTCTGAAACAAAAAAGCCCGTGGGCCGTGGAAAAAGCCCTTTTGTTTCCTCGTTTGTGGAGTCATTATCCAGCGCGAGGGTCGGCTCTAGCACTAGCCCGTTCCACCAGAACTCTACACTGCAGCCTAACTTCAGATGGCACAGCGCACGAGTTCATAAGTGAAGCACGGTAAAAAAGAGACAGTATAGGCACTAAAAATGTAAGATGGTTATGGTTCAAATCTCACATGCCCTCTAGCGGCAGAGCCTGTGAAGGTTCAGTAACTACGAACTGTGGTTCGGCGTCAATGGCGTAATACTGATGTTTGGCGTCAATGGCGTAGAAGTGATGTTCGGCGTCAATGACGTAGTACTGATGTTTGACGTCAATGGTATAGTGCGGATGTTTGGCGTCAATGGAGTAGTACTGCGGTTCGGAGTCAATGTTGTAATACTGATGTTTGGCGTCAATCCCGTAGTACAGATATTTGGCGTCAATACCGTGGTACGGATATTTGGCGTCAATGCCGTAGTACTGATGTCTGGCGTCAATGTCATAGTACTGATGTTTGGCGTCAATGTCATAGTGCTGATGTTTGGCGTCAATGTCGTAGTACTGATGTTTGGCGTCAATGGCGTAGTACTGATGTTTAGCGTCAGTGGTGTAGTACTGGTGTTTGGCGTCAATGTCGTAGTACTGCTGTTTGGCGTCAATGTCGTAGTACTGATGTTTGGCGTCAATGTTGTACAGTGACCCAAAATGGGTTTTGCGCTAGGGTGTCGAGTGGAAAATTCAGCTCGGAATGCATGGCGAGGGAGTGGAAAGTTCCCCTCAAAATGCATGGCGGAGTAGAAATTTTCCAATTTGGGTACTCAGGTGGTAAACTCTTAGAGCCCTCGTTTGAACTGAAGGATGGATATTTCCTTTAATTTTCTCAAAGTAAACATTTTTAAATCGTCCCCAAGCACCATTTTTTGACTATTACCATGTGAAGAATTTGGGTTAAGCAGGTAAGTCTTTACCAACTGAAATCCCCTGATGCAGTCTCCAATTATTTTTAAGGAATTGGTGAATTTCCACAAATAAAAAACTTTTTGGGGGCCTCTGAGACCAACTTTTGGGGGAAAGAACCCTGGGAGCCACCAAGACCAACATTTGTGGGATGAAGATCAACTCTTGGGGGGCTTCCCTAGACCAACTCTTGTGCCCCTCCTCTCCTCTCCCACACGACCAGCTCTAAAGGGCCCCTGAGACGAAATATCGGGGCCCCCTTAGACCAACTCTGCAGAGGGGGCCTCCGAGACCGGCAGGTGGTGAAAAATGAAAAGGGATTTTTTCATGCAATACCTAGTGCCAAAATTAATTATCTAAGCATACACTGTATAAGTTTTTTTTCTGTCCGGGACAACGCCCCTCCTATACCTATACCTATAGTTATCGGAATTTTGGAGGCCACTCCTGACCTCAATCACTGGACCTCGCATACACCTATGCTAGGGCCCAGTAGAGCCTTGGTTTACACTTAACTAACCCAGACGAAACTACAAACTTTCTATCATGGCAAGAAACTCTTCCAGACTCTTGCTAAAAGTTTCTTTTCTTTACCTGTCAATTCCCCTGCTCCTCTTCACATATATACTCACCTTCATATGAATATGCAGCTTTCTATCCATCTAGCCGAAGCTACAACCTTCCTTCTGTTGTTTCTTCCTTTCGTCTAAAATCAGCCAGGCGCGGCGGATTGCGACAGCGTCAGAGAAACTACTACTTTAAGTTTCTGATCGCTTGCCGCTTGCCGGTCGCTTGAGCTACATAATTTGCATTTTAAAAATTGATCTAAATTAATTTTATAAATCCTTATAGACTAGAAAATTATGCAGCTAAAAGCACACAAAGAGGAAGGCTTACAAAGTTTTGTCAATAACGAATATGAAACCTGCCTTTCAAAAAGCCTACAGATGCCGCTTTTATTTACTAGATGTAAAGACGGCGTTTTGGTAAGTTCACGCCGTAGACCAGCCATACAAAAAAGTGGCGATGTTTGAAGGGTAACTGGATGCATTCTTGTTGCCCAAAAAAATCATTTTGTAAAAATGTAGAGTTTCAATGTATTCAAGTAGCGGACACTTTCAGTTCAACTTAAATATCAGCGTATTTATGCCTAGGGTGTCGTAGGGTGTCGTGAGTGGATTCGGGTGTCACACGGCGTGGACGCAGCAATGAAGGGCTGATATGGACAAAATTATTTTCTTCGCAATAAATGGCCAATTTTCTATGATACAATGTCAAAAATATGCTGCTTAGCACACAAATTTCAAGATAATTGTTTTAAACAACAAGACGACCAAAAATGGTTTTTCACTATTCTCGGTACCAGAAATACAAAAACAACTTTTCAAGGACGTAAGCCTAGAAATCATGTGCACAGATAAACTGCTTTCCATACATGTATCTTTTAAAGCGGTCAGCTCATTTTTTGGCAACACAAGGCTAGGGTGTCTAATTTTCCACTCACCAATTTTGTGAGTGGTGGAATTTAGTGGCGGTGTTCACCCATTGGAACTTTCTCCAGTGGGTCAAGGGGACACAGAGCGTATTGCCCGCGCCAGAATTTCGATTCTGTTGTTCCAATGAAATCGGTGGAGATAAGGATGCCAGGTATAATTGGCCAGAAAAATAGAAATCGCCAGATTTTCTTTCAGAAAAGCGAAAGAAGCGCATAAAACCCGAGTTAATTTGGCGATCTTCTAGTCGATTCTGCTGCTCTCTTTTTCCAGTGGACGTTGGTAGAGGAGGCAATGGAACTGGCCTTTGTAGTAAGTATTGTTGAGTACAATTCGATAGTATTGTTGTAAGTATTGTATAAGTATTGTTGGAAGTGAGTGGAAAATTCAGCAAAAAATATAAATGTGAGTGGAAAATTCTGCTTGACTGGGTGTCGTTCTGCACTCAGCACCCAGGTTTTGGGACACTGATGTCGTAATACTGATGTTTGGCGTCAATGGCGCAGTACTGATGTTTGGCGTCAATGGCGTAGTACTGATTTTTGGCGTCAATGGCGTAGTGCTGATGTTTTGCGTCAATGTCGTAATACTGGTGTTTGGCGTCAATGTCATAGTACTGATGTTTGACGTCAATGTCGTAGTACTTTTGTTTGGCGTCAATGTCGTAGTACTGATGTTTGGCGTCAATGACGTAGTACTGATGTTTGTTGTCAATGACGTAGTACTGATGTTTGGCGTCAATGACGTAGTACTGATGTTTGGCGTCAATGTCGTAGTACTGATGTTTGGCGTCAATGTCGTAGTACTGATGTTTGGCGTCAATATCGTAGTACTGATGTTTGGCGTCAATGACGTAGTACTGATGTTTGGCGTCAATATCGTAGTACTGATGTTTGGCGTCAATGTCGTAGTACTGATGTTTGGCATCAATGTCGAAGTAATGATGTTTGGCGTCAACGATGTAGTACTGATGTTTGGCGTCAATGACGTAGTACTGATATTTGACGTCAAATGGCCGGGGTGGAGGTTTTATGTGGCTAATTTTCGCACTGAACACGGTTATCCCACCCCAGCCTCCAAAACTGGGAGAAACTAGTATGAAACCAGGGTCCCATTTCAGCTCAAATCCCACCATAAGGGTGCCACATAGCCTTAAATTGCAAACACTGCCAATATTTTACAATATGATTCAATAAACATGAATTCTCAAAGTAATCTAACCAGACACACTCACATAAAGATGCCCAAATTCAGACAGTGGATTTTGAGAACGTTGTGGAGCATGGAGCCTGGGTGGAGTGATGTTTAGGTGGGAGAGAGCGGACCACGCCGCCAGAGTGGAGTGATGTTTAGGTGGGAGGGAGCGGACCACGCCGCCAGAGTCGGTGCGGAATATCGCGAGAGATCGCAGCAGCCCGCTCAACGCTGAGCGCAGTCGGCAGTGCGTGACGGCGCCGTCGGCATTTCTACAGGGCACGCGCACGCACATATAATGTACTATTATGGTATACGAGTCACACACTATTCAGGAGATTTCAAATTCATGTATGTAAAATATAACAAGTTTACGTCCAAGGATCAAAATAACAAGCAAGGCCCTGAAAAGAAGGGGTTCGTGCCACGCCGTGACCGAGGAGGAAGCCTGGGGGTCTGGGCCGACCCGGTCCGAGGCTCGGTTGGCTTTCTAAAATAATCGTTCTAACTGAACCAAGTAAAAATGCCGACCTAAAAAACGATGCAACAATTCTTTTCATAATGAATCGCTGTTTAAGCCGTCAGAAACAAAGCAAAAGCGTTGGCACTGCGGTTATCGCCAACTATACATATCGCAAAGTGAACGTATAGCACTGCGCCCGTCCCCGCAAAATAGCCTGCGGTGGTGCCTTCGGGGCCGTAG
>JAOTON010001304.1:650000-722228 GCA_034440635.1 Lepas anatifera
TCTGGCGCAATTCGTCCGGTGGAGCCGGTGAGTTGACTACAGCTCAGTCAATCCAGAATTTTTATTCATGTATTTATCAATTTTCATATTGATATATTTATCGATTCCGATAAAATCCGGAAGTAAGCGATTTCAACTCTGACTTTATTTTTGGAAAATCTGAGTTAGTCCGACTTGTTAATGACTCAAAACATTTAGAGTCGACTTAACTCTGACTCACGGCTTAATGGATAAATCTTATTCTGACTCAGCTCAACGCTTCAACGCTGACTCAAGCGACATCTAGAAGTGGGTTGACTCAACTCTGACGCAATACAAATTGAGTCAATTGAGAGTCGAATCTGACTCTAAGTCGCAACTCAGCACGTTACAATTGATCTTTCTGACGTAATGAAATTCAGGTTAAATGTACATTTCATATTAATACGAAGTGTTATTAAAAAGTGGTCCATAAAAATATTTTCACAGAACACAGCAGAGCAAATTATTTTTTCCTAAGAGTTGTGTGACAAAAAGGTGCTGGCTTAAATACCTAGGCGCCTATTGTTTTGCATGAAGTCTTAACAAATAAATATTTTATTGCGTTTTGGTAGGATGGTAGGTACCTGTTGAGGGTTGCAGATATGTTCATCCCCTTTTCCCCCAGTGCTTTTTCGGAATTCTGGCGATCTCATGTCCCCAAGGTCGGTAAACTCTCCTTGTATCTGCCACGATATGAGTAGAAGAATTGGCTGCATACCAGGAGCCAGCAAAGGTCATGAGAAGGTTTCTTCACCAGAAGCCAATGGTAGCGCTGGCCGTTTCTTCCCCAGTAGATGGACATCACTTGTCATTCCGCACTCACTCACTGAATACAGTGTGAATATGAAAACATAACTCGTCTATTGTATAACAGTGGTTGACAGATATTAACACTTAAACCAACACAGCAGGTAGATGAACGCGTTTCGACAAAAATTGTCTTCTTCAGCATCTATGGTAGGAGGGATCCCTCCTACCATAGATCCTGAAGAAGACAACTTTTGTCGAAACGCGTTCATCTACCTTCTGTGTTGGTTTAAGTGTTAATAACTCGTCTACTGTCGCATCATAACAATACAAAATAACCAAACTATTTATAAGGTTCAAACAGTGTCCTGAAATTGGGCATTTTGCGTGGAAACCCACACCTAGACTTGATCAATTTTGACATCCTTAATCTTGAATTTTGACATCCTAAACAAAATCATCAGAATCATCTGCTTACGGCATCATCAGCTTGTGAAGTGGTGGCCTCAATGACAGCTATTTAGTGTGCCCTTATTTTCATCTCCTACTGGATTTTAGCCTTGTGTTAACATGTACTGGCATGGTCTTTTATTGCTTGTTGCTGTTGTCGCAAATACATGTATGGACCTAAATGAATAAAAAATGCAGCATTATCAGTTTCCTTGTTTCAGAAGTTGAGGAATGGAAGCAGGCCCAAACCAGCAACTGAAGCCAACATACCATTCGATAGATGCTGCAACCCTAGCTTTGCGAACCTATTACCGTCATATGGAATGCAGCATTCTTTAAACAGTCCCGTCAGGACTGATTCCATGTCAAATTAGAACAGAGCATTCATCTTTAGAGAGAAGGAAGTTTGAATACTGAATGATTCTAGCACAAACATTTTACAATGAATGTTCAAAAGGACAAAACCCTGTAAGAGAACATTTCTAACAATTGCTCCTTCACAAGCACAATGAGACCTCACAGAATGTGAAAGATAATGCCTGACCCGGAGATGCAATAAGCTGAATCAACCATACAACGAAAATAAAGTCAGCCATCGACCCCTCACGTCTCTTAGCGTACTAATAAAGTACGACTACTAATAATATACCCCACATTATAAACCACACCAACTCTGCCGTTTCTCTCCTCTCTCTCCTCTTTCAACAACAAAAGCTCCCACGCCTCACATGCTTGGGATGTACGCTTTCGTCTTAAACATATAGTTGAATTCAAAATAAACGCAATGACTAGCGGCAGCGCTGACTCGCAGTACCATTGGATAATTGAAGTTCAGGGATAAATTAAAAACCCGAAATATTGCTTGTAATTTTGCTAGACGAAACTTATCGTTAGAAGTGCCTGAGGCTAAAACTGGTATGAGACATCATGACACACACATTGCTCGAAAACCAAGCAATCGTCACCATGTTGCGTCACCACACCATTCTTGGAGGCTACTACTAACCAAGGTCCACGGCATTGAAATGTAGTGCTTGTGATGTAATATATAGTTTGATGACGTCAGCTCCTTACGACTGAATTTCGACATCCTTAGAAATCGCGCGGGTCAGGGTGAATTATAAAATTTATTTTTGAAGTTTCTGTGCAAAAGCAGCTTTTGAGAGTACCCCAAATATGAAATCAGAGTCTTTTCTATCCGGAGAAATATTTCTTAGCAATATTTTGGGTCATGTCACTCGAAATTTTGAGTGGAGCAATGCAAGCATTGTCAAATAATTTCGACATCGTTGACTTTAAAGAGAAATACTATAGTTTTACGATGTTTTTGTGGTTCACCATATACAAAATTACAAGTTCTGTTGTTTTAGTTTGATAAAACGATCCCAATATTGGACATTTGTTCTAAAGTTTTTAAAGCAATAATACCTAAAGAGGGAATCTTCACGGATCATGAAAATTGCACCTCTATGTATTTCTCGGAATATCTCCAAGGGCAGCCAAAATATTTAGATGAATTTCAGGATGCTTTTAGAACAATAACGAAAGATTAAGGTAAAATTAGTTTTTTCCATTACAAACGCAGAATCTCTGCGTGATTTAAAGGTGGAGAATTTCGACATCCTTTTCACGCACAGGGGGCCTGCCTGGTCAGTTAACTCGCATTAGAAAAACCGTACTTGGCAACTGGTGTCGACAGGCTTGCCTGAATTTGACGCGCGATGTCTTTCTTAGCATTGTGAAAATGAATTTTCCGCAGTTGAGATTAGTGTTTGCCAAACCGTGGTGTTTGTGTACGTTTCTGGATTGCATGCAGGGTATGGAAGCTCATAAGTACGTTTGAGAGTTGGTAAGTTTTAATTAGCCAGTGTTGGTATGTCTTATGGTTTAAGCAGGGTAATTCTGAACCTCAACCTGTTGTTCATTCTTTATTTCAATGAGGGTAGTATAATTCAAGTTTGAGAAATCCAGGCACCTGGGTAAAGGTAAGTTAATATTTTCATGGGGGCCATTTGACTAGGTACTTTCATTGTGTGATTGCATGCTGCAATTTATCCATGAATGCAAGTGAAAACAGTGGGAGTGAATCCCGCTGGTGTAGGTAAAGTTTCAAAAATGAGTTTGTTTGAAAATATTTTGTTCAAGTGGACAAGTTTCGGAATTTTCCCTGCCTTTTAGACATTTCAGCTTGTTAAAGGTTCTAAAGCAAGACCTACTCCACCCGAGGTATTGTTTTGGTAGGTACCTAGGTATTCCAGACTTTGCTTTACGTACATCTTAATGCTGTAGGTTTGCGGCTTATTAATGTATTCACTTGTACGTTTCTGATGCTTTTATTTCGGAAAAACGCTGAACTCGGCAGGAGTTGGATTTGTGGGTTTCTCAAGTTGGTTTAACTTCTGTTAATACAATTAATTGTAATATAAATATTGGTCATCCCTTATTTGTTTTTGTATTTCACCTGCATATGATGTTTTAGTACATGTATTTTTAGTGCATGTGCTTGTTTTCTGACCCGGTGTCCTAACCAAACGGTCGCCGACGGTCGCCAACCGTCGGCGACCATCGGCGTCAGTTGCAGGGCGGTAATTTTGGAGGTTTGGCCGGCAGAGGAAAGGTTCAGCTTTGGTAGCAATCTGGTAGCTCAAGCTACGACGAACTGTTGTTTACCAACAATCAAAACTTGGCTGGCATCAAGAACTATTAAAAGAACGATTTAAGAGAAAAAAGGGAATCATGTCCAGTTTCCATAGATTTTTCAGCATGAATTCCAATTTGAATTATTGTTCTAAGACATGCATTATATTTAATGACTAAAAACAACAGCAAATAACACGGATATCGGTTTCTGACGCAGACTGTCGGCGTCAAAAGTTGGACATTGTTCAACTTTTGCTGCGACGCGTTGCAACGCCGTGCGACGCGTTGCGTCAGTGCGTTTTGTGTCCTGACCGAGAATCCCGGTCGTTGCGGCAGAACGACGGCGTGCAACGCCTTGCGACGCGTTGCGTCTTGGTTAGGACACCCAGTGAGATGTCCTGATCCTACGTTTGCTTTTTTCCCCTATTTTATCAATTAATTTTGACATCTTTTTTCCCTGAATTTTGACATCCCACACTCTGCAGAAAAGTAAATTCAGGACACTGGGTTCAAAACAATAACAAGCTAATCCTATCAAGACAGCAATCAAATAAAAACAAGCAAAAACTAAAACGTCTGGGATAATTATTATTTCAATTTCCTCCACAACAGTTTCCATGTGCGCACAGTTGGTGTCCTCATGACTTGGAGACCGACCCTAATTCCGACTCAAATCATCTGTTGGAACAATTGATTCGAATCTAACTCAATCCAACTCCTGAAGAGAGTCAACTCTGACTCTCGCGACTCAACATGCCTATTCAGAGTTAACTCTTTCATAATCCAAAGGCACAGACAAACAAAACCAGTATCACTTGGATCATTCTAAAACATGACCACTGGTCACGTGTGACAAGAGATGGCCTACGCTACGTTACGTTACAGAATTACACTACGTTACGGTTCGATTTTGGCCAAAAACTACGCTACGGAATTACGGTACTTTAGCTACGGCTACGGTAAAAATATATCGTACTACGATATCAGCATTTTGTTGACACATTCATACTTAAATCCTCACCCCGGTGGGGGGTGTTTGAACACCCCCTCGGGTTTTACCGGCGGTACGAAAAAACGGCGGCGCGAAGCGCCGCCGTACTTACCAAATCTTATCCTTGATCAATTCCGCAGCTCTCCCCAAAATTAAAAAGTTGGGTCATCTCAGGTCGGGTCACTAATGCAGGTTAAGTGAATTCACCTCCAAAAATGTTTAAGGTGTAATGAGTAAGAAACAAGTGAATCAATCGGATTGAAACTAATGCCACATAATGGACCTACCGAGTACTACAAAATATATTCCGTTTTTTTTCATTTCGACGACCTTAGAGAGGTCATCTGGGCTACTTAGCAGATTTTCAGACTTGTGTCAATAACTTTGCAGGAAATGGCGATACAATTTTTTATACCATTACGCTGAGATTGCTATTACGAGTCGATTGATGTGCATATTGACTATGCTAGCTTAGGTAGTGACCTTGACCTGACCTGATGTGTGTTACCTGATGGCCTGATTTGTATGATCCATGGTCGGGAATTCTTGTCACCAGTTGAAAAAAAAATTACAAATCGAAATCAACCGACTTCTAATTTTTGCAGGCCCAAAAATGTGTCCGTGATTTACAATATCTACGAAAATGTCCGATCTTAATTGACAGCGATTTGATGCATTTCTCGTGGAATTTTTATAAGTTTGTAGCTTCAGAGTAATGGTTTGGTCGTTACTTTTTCAAATATTATCACTTCTTTTTCAAATTTTGAATTAAAGCAAATCGTTACCAATAATCCTTAGTATCGCGATCGAGATCACGAGAAGGTTTAAATATATATGACGTAACTTTTTTCGTAGTACGCTACTATACGCTAAATGTTTGCCTAGTACCTACGCTACAGAATTCGTGCAGCTACGCTACGTTTCATTTCCAGAACTACGACTACGGAAAACTAATTTCGTAACGTAGCGGAGCCATCTCTGCGTGTGACTGGTCATTGGCCGGTCACACTATAATGCAAAGCATTCGGTTAGTAAGACACAAGCGACAGTCTCAGTGTTCACTTACCTTCAATGCTTTCGGATGTCTGCATTCTTGCTCAGTGGTAACTCAGAGCACCAACAACACCCTCCTGTTCTAAGACTAAAGATCCAAATCTTCACTCTCAGACTTGAAAGTTGAGGTGCAATTTAAATATGTACTGAAACAGAGCAAGTTCTCGTTCGTTAAGTCATTTCACAAACAGCATCACACTTTAAGAGCATAGACACCTATTCCTACTATTAAACAGTTCACCAGGTAAGTGCATTGGATACCCTTATTGCGAATAAGGCAGATGGACTTTCCTTTTCTTTCCAATAGGATGTCATTTAAAGAAAAATTCATTGGGATAAGTGAAGGCCAAATTACGTTTTAATTGTTAAAATTCCTTGACCGTTGAGTCATTCACTAGTCCAACGATTCACTTTAAGAGGTTCATCAGGGGCTCAAATATGCAGAATGTAATAAAAAATTATTGAAATAGCCTGTAAGGCGAGAGATGGCCTGTAATCCCCTGAAATGAGACTTATTCTTCCATTTCAGGGAATTCAGGGATCCATTAAGCGATAAGACGCGCCAGTCCAGTCCAGACAATCCACGAAGTTTGACATACAACATGTGGCTAAAATTGTGCGTCTTCTAGACAACACTAGTCCCTGTATATGAATATGAAATAACTTAGTACCATTTCATACAAACGTGAACAGGTTATCAGTGGTGTATTTAACCAAATGCCCCTTTAAGCTAGTGAGGTCAGGGGCACTAGTGGCTTCAGCAGACAGTGAGTTCCACATGGATACGCAACACACCGAAAATATTAGTTTCCTCAAGATGCAGGCAGGATTTTCCGTAAAAGATCTTCCCAACACTGGATAAGATCATCTCTGAGCAATCTGCTGTGTAAGGAGCACAGTCTTAATGCTCCTAAACGACCTTCGTAGGTGAGCACTTCTCGGTCATCAATACGTTTTGTCCATGTGCTTTGCCTAACAGACGAAGGTCTTCATTGCACCCGCTAAACCAAAGACATGGACAATGCTCAATGATGGGCTGAATGAAAAGAAATAATGTTGTAAATAGAAACAATTTAAACTGGGGAAGGTCAGACAGTTGACTTCAAGAAATTCTACGCCAGACCACTTGCTCTGGTGGCCACATATCTAACAAGGACGCGAAACTCGAGATATCTGCAATCGCACCGAGTGTGAATATGATAATTTTTTCCATAGCTAACACATTCTTCCCTTCTCTTTTCTCACATTTACATGAAAGCATCTCAAAATTTGGAATATTTTCACGAGACCCAAGCCCTTACGTCCGTGTCATGTCACATCACGGACCGGCATTCGTTCTAGGGAGGGGGCTGGCAAGATTGATTTGCCGGCCTTTGGTGATCAAAACATGGCGAAGGAAATGCAAAAAAATTACAGACAGGGAAATTTCATTTTGAGTTCTAAGATTGTTTTATGTAGCTAAAATTAGGTTTAAATTACAAATTTAGAAAATAAATATAAACTTAGCTTTCAAAAGGCGTCCATTGCCTTAATTTGTTATTCACTTCCACACATTTTACAGAAATGAAAAGTTTCCTTTGTTAAATATCTTTTTAACCATATTTTCCTTGACGACAAATATGATGCTTTTGAGACAAATTGTGTTTTCCAGCACAATTTTAACTAGTGATTCTCGTTTCTTTTCATTATTTTTTTTTCTTCCTCCTGTGATTATCTGGACTGATTGCTGCCCCAAGTACTAGTTCCTGCCCTAAGAGCCCCCTGCCCCAAGCTCAACCAAAAGCTGCCCCAAATCGGTAGGTCTGCCCCGAGGCTGCCCCAACGAGATCTCATCAAAATCTGCCATGTTCTGCAGACTGGTTTGTGTGGACGTAAAAAGCAAAGCAAAGCACACTTGCCACTATTCATGTCTTCCATTTCAGGCCTCAGGAGGCTACAGTTGATCTTCATCCATCATGAAAAAACTTTCCATAATCATCTGCCAATGCGTTAAGAAGGAAGGCAGTTAAGCACTTAAACACGGAAGAAACTACAGGTCTATCCAAATATAAGCAGTATGAGCACCTTCCTTCTGTCCATCCATAAGCATTCAATCAATAAACATGCCTAAGATTTATCAGAGAAGGTCAGCCACACCTTCAGGATCCTTAATATCAAATCACCAAAACACACAGGACCAATTTGAAAAATCATGTTTGTTCTTGGTATGCAACTAATGGAATAAGTGGTGCTTTTTGCTGTTTAAGAAGAATTATGCAAATTTCTAAGCATGTTAAAGGACATGATAAGGTTTCTTTTTGAATGAGACTGTTTTGCTTAAGTAAGTGTGCTTTATTCAGTCATGGATTTTATCAGAATTGAGCAATAGGCAACAAGCAAACTGCAAACACGACGAACTACCTTCAACATACCCTACGAATCGATATTTCACAAGAATATTGAAATTTTTAACTGCTTTTTAGGTTCCAACTAATCTTTAGCGATCTTGCATCAAAATTTAGCTTGAAAACCAGCCCTAAAACAATCCAGTGTCGTATTAATTTACCTACCTAGTTCAATAAAACCACAGACAGCCCATGCTGCTATCTTCTTCCTGTCGTCTTCCTCCTGCCCGTTCCTGTACGTTTGTCGCACCAATCAGCGGGCCGCGTTGCGCCTACGTCGGATTGTAGCCTCTCCCCGGGAACTAGTTCTAGAGGTTTTACGGGCTGACGGCCTGCTGTTTGTGCTGATGAAACCGGTGACAAGTGCGCCTAATATTTTTAATGGTTTAAAGGTTTAAGTTCCTTTGCTTAGAACACAGAGGCATTTGGCGGATGTTACTTTTCTGGGGAGAGTTTGAGGTCCTGTGACAAAACTGTGCTGACAGCTGAACAGGGCTATTGTTCCCCGTGGAAATTAAGGGCCTGTTCCAGCGCCTCCTCAAACCTGCTCCAACCTCCTCAAAGCTTCTCCAACTTCCTCTCGCCCGGTCCAGCGCCTCCTTAAACTTCCTCCAAGCTCGCCAAAGCTCATCTCAAATCTAATCCAACCTCCTCTCAAACGAAAGGTGGTTTTTCAGAGGAGGTTGGAGGAGCTCAATTGTGGCGCACGAATTTCAATTGAGAAACTAGAATAAGTGGTTTTACAGTGATAAGCGACGTTTTTTGGCAGCTTAAGGCTTTGATTACGTTGTTTTTCTGTATTCCACGTTCACTAAAACACATTAAATGAGCATCAGAGGCCTTAATCAAATTCGATTAGTTTCTTAGCGGCGCCACGCCCGCCATATTGGCGCTGATCAGGCGCAATCAGCTGATATCTCATCCAATCTCATCCGAAATCGGTCCAGCGGACACCAGTTTTTGCGCCTGCTCCGACTTACTCCAAGCTACTCTCATCTTTTTTCTAAGGAGGCGCTGGAACAAGCCCTAAATAACGGTACCCTCCGGCGACCGCCTATGCTCGCAAACGCAAAGCAGCTACTAGCATTCAGAGTTTTCTAGAACTTTAAGAAATGTAATTTTACTAAAAACTAGTCTTTTAATTCATTAATTGCTAGAATTGTGATTGATAATTTATAATTATTCGTAAAAACTCAATATATAATTTATTTGAAAGCAGGATTGTATGTATTAGGGGTGCTCAGTCTAAGAGTGAGGCAACACGCATGCGCATTGGACAGCGACGGTGCCTGCGGGTGTATTTCGCAAAGACGCAGTTTTATAGCCCAGGGATTTCTGGAATTTGCTTGCATTGTATCTTTTACTCAATATTTTTTTAAAAAACCTTAATCGATATCAAACGTGCATGAATGGCAATAAAATAGATCAAGAAATGTTTTATGTGGTTGATTGGCCATTGTTTCAGTTTTATGAACCAAACTCGCTCATTTCTCAGGGTAAAGGTGCCACTTCAAAAACATGTGCAATCCAAGGTGAGGTATCCGCCGACGGGGCGCTTGTGTCGCACCTGGAGGCCGAGAGGGCGCTGGCGTAACACCGCACTGCAGTGAGGGCACTACGGTCGTGCCTCACTGCTATTGGTGCGGGTGCGTCGACGCAAACGTCGGGGGAGCGGGCAGGGACGAATCTCAGAAAGGCGATAATCCGATCTGATGGTAGTTTTCGATGGTCTCCAAACTTTGGTATAAGAAGTCAAAATCCGAGCATCGGCGGATCTGGGCGGGCAATGGGGCCAATGCCACTACATACATACATAGGGTAGAAACTTGGAAAACCATGCGAATTTGAAAAAAATATCACTTTTCATTTATAAGATCACACTTTTCACCCTCACTTGCCCCCCTCCCGTCAAGAGCATTATCCACTCAGGAATAGACGTCACGCCCCACCCCGCCGCACTCGCTAGAATCGCGGGTCAAATATCCCCCTCCCTCTAAAAAGCTCGAGTCCTGGATCCACCTATTTTGTTCCGGCGGAACAAAATGTTTGAAGATGTGAGGCACCCCACAAACCCTCACCCTATAACTTGAATAACGGCCAAAACGCAGTGTTTACAACATTATATTATCAACAGTACATGTGTGTTCATAACGATAGTTTTGCACTTATCGGCGTGCCAGCAACGATCAGCAACCCGGTCCTGAGACCGGCCCTGTCGCCCCCTTTATGAACCCATGTGAGCTTTTCCCTGTCCCTTTTACTCACCATACGTCGAAGACAGGAGCATATAATTTAATCATTACATTTTTCTGATTACGTCACCTGTTTACGGTTAAACACCCAAATTAATTCGCCTGTAAATTATCGTGGTATTTCTTGTTTCGAACCGATATATATATATTAAAAAAACTTAACTCAGAGACAAGACGAACTCGGGAAACATCTGTCTTTTGAATGTTTGTTCAAGCTGCCCTGCGTCGTCTGCGAGGGTAGCAGCTTTTGACTCATTTTAACTGGTTTATACCTGCTCTCTATCACTTCCTCACTTTATTTGATTATGGCTCACGACAGACCTGTATGGCAGAGCATGTCATGGATAGGAAATGATAAGGGATATACTGTCTAACCAGATCCATGGAATGATGGAATCAGAATGACCCTGGTTGCTTTCGAATTCGGCTATGTGTATGAGTCGTCCTTTCTTTCGTCGAATCAATAGAAGTATTCACTTTTTTCGTTTGTGAATAGGACTTAGGTAGATTAGTAATCGTGGTTTTCAAATGGATTTGTTTCGAATTTTCCCGACAACTTCGGGTATGGAATGAATGGTATGATTATATGTGAATTTTCTTGGCAATGACTAACTCTACCGCACGGAACGCTACACACAATCAAGCGATAAAAAGCTGCTTGCAAAACACACGTAGGAGGAGGAGGCTCAATTTGACAAGGTCTTCATCGTGATGTCTTTTTTAGATCCTAAGCAGTTACCGCCCGTCAAGATGGATTACATAGAGGTCAGTTCCCAAATGTCCATGCCAGCAACGCAGTCGCTCCACTCTTCACATGTGTCCTGGCGCTGCCCTGGATGCTGGTAAAATGAATAGCAAAAGCTGCTGCATGATACATGTACCCGCAAAAACCACTGCGTCGTCGGCTCCGTGCCTTCCTGCCACAAAAATACACATATTTTTTCCGGAAAAGAGTTCATCTGCAGAACCGACAATCTGCTAAGTAACAGCACCGAATTCCACAAGAATAGCCAATGTACTTTTGCCGATTTCTTGCGCTTAACTTCTATGACGCAACGCGGCTTGGTGCTCTGATTCTATCGCAATCGCAGGATTCGAGTCAAATTCCCGACGACCCATTCAAACTTTCGCAAAGTTTCGCTCTGCTGGCCACCACCGTCACCAGCTGGCGCAGCACCCGTGAAGAGACGCTCACGCTTTCCAGGGTCGATACTATCCTCCTGGAGACGAACCTCCCCGCCACCTTCCACTCTGGAGAGCAAGCGCCGGCGTCCACTTCAACTTTGATGTAGGCCTGAGGACGTAACGCCCTCGAATCTGTCCGGAACACCGCAGAGGAGGCACACCTAATGTCACTCTCACCACGAATTACGAATAAGTGTGGTTAGATGATTCTCCATGAAGGTCGGAGTCTTACGAGGAGATGGTGGTGCCCCGAGCACGTTTCAAAACGGCGATGGACGTCAACTGAAGGCAGCGGCCGGTCAGATCTGCTCAAGCAGCCGAGCCGAGCTCTCCGCCCCGCGCGCAGCCTTACAGGTAATCCGAAATTCGGCAGAAGTCACCTGTGTTGAGTCCATGGTTGCATGCGCCGGCCCTCTGGCTATGCTGTACCTGCTGGCGAGTGACTCTGCCGCTCACGCCTTCGTCTGGAGGTGGAGCTCAAGCTGCTGCTGCTGCTGCCGACTATAGACCAGAAGAAAAGCTTCATACAATAAATCCCTGGACACTGCAGCCATTCCAGGAATGAACGAGCCGACATCCTGCCACGGATGTGTCTAGCCTGCCTCAGGAGCATGCGTGCGTCGATGAAGAGACCCTAGCCAAGGCTGTTTTGCACACTGCCATCTGGGATGAGGCGATCAATGCAGTCAGAAGCTAAATGTTGTTTACCTCTCCAGCAAACTATTCCCGATGAAAAAGTCTGAAATAAAAGGAAAGAAATTCCTTTAATAAGCAGCATCATACAAACCTCAAATAGTTTTCACCAGCTTCAGCCAAATATACAATTTACTTAGCCAGAGAAGATTATATTTTTTGGCTCTTAATCTCAAACATATACTGCAAGCAAAAATATACCGATTTCTTAAGGAAAAGAGGTACCACAATCATTGAAAAAACACTTGCTGGGTTCTATTATTAAGTCCCAAGGCCCCACTAGAAGTATCCTCCAGTATCAACAGCTATCAATTAAAGCAAAATGGTTCAAACATAAAAATACATAAAAATTACTGTTTGACTAATATATGCAGCAGAATAACTAATTGATGTGGCAGGCATTCTGGTAAACCATAGAAGCATGGGTGCACAACATAAAATGAAGATTCCAACTCACCCACGTGAACAGAAATTGTGGGTCTGTACCAGATATACAAGATCTAAAGGTTTAAAAAATCTAGTTGGTTTCTCATAATCAACAACTGAAAGAACAGAACACAATGTTCACCTATTTACTCGATGAAGTACCTAGAAGATGAATGTACCTAAATTCATGCTGGAAGCCTTACACAGGTTTTTATTGTGAATCAAAACATAATGTAACTCACAACTTCCAGTTAGCTTCTTGTTAAATAACTTATTTAATAAGTGACTTATTCAAAATCTTACCTTGCTTGAATGCAAATACTGGGATTTTAGTCTGTAACTTGATTGTGTAGAATTTCACTCAATACTCTGTGAGCAGCTAGCTAACCCGCTCTACCCCTTTATTTACAGGAACATTCTGCATTATATAAATCTGATATGACCTGAAAAGTGAAAATATCATAACATTAGCACATTCATGAGCACTTCTAGATATTCACAGTGGAAATAGATATTTTGTTTAAGATACAAGTACATTTCAGAAAATAATTAGCACATCTGACACAGTCTGACACAGTGAACAGAAAAAGGACAATTATATTTCTGACATCTGAAATAATATATTGACATTCAGATCTGGCAATGTTTGACAACAGGCATAGGCAACAACATTTAATTAAATTGAAGAGGAATAAGACACTTAACCTCGAGGGTTCACGTGTCTATGCCTATTCTGAAAGGTCTGAAAAGTGGAGTGGCTTTGGAGGGCCGGTTAATAATGCATGGCATAAACATACTCTCATTTCAACTTTCACGTATCACAGGTCTATTAACATTTACATTTTAAGCATGACATCCTAAATACGTTGGTAGAGGTTAATCTCTTTCAGAAACAAGATAATACTGTCCAACATTTTCTCATCGTCCCCTAGTAAAACATCTATAGTCATTTGCGCATCAAGACAAACAGCACGCAGTTTTCTGCGCTGCACCTGAAACTTTGGACAAATAATTAGTATATGCTCAACAGTCAGCCTCTCATCACACTCATCACATATCGGGGGAGCATCTCTATCTATAATATAACTGTGGGTTAACCTTGTGTGCCCCAATCGCAGACGAGCTACAATTTTTCTTCACGTCGGTTGATTCTATATGAAGAGCTCCACTCTCCTGTTTGTGCTTTTATTTTCTTAAGGTTAGTCAGCGTATTTAAACCCTGCCACTTCCTGCCGACGTGCTTGTCCAAGCATCTCTTAATGTGTTTGTAATATTCCGAGTAGTGTACTTTTACTTTTGTTACATGCTCATACTGAAGGGATTTTTTTGCTTTTCTGTCAGCCATATCATTGCCGGGAATTCCCTGGTGGCTCGGAATCCACACAATTTTTATTTCAAAGCCATCGAGTATCAAATCATGGTATAACTGCCGGATATTTATCGAAGTAGGTGACGTATCTTCAGGATTTATGCATTTTTGAATCGCTGAAAGAGAATCCACACATATTATTACTTTCTGAACATTTCTAGACCTAATGAACTGTAAGCACCACATAATGGCAAAAAGCTCTGCTGTGCAGATTGTCACATTATCGGTAATTCTTTCCTCTAGTGCTCCGGACCCAAAATAAACCGCACAGCCTGTTCTGCCATTCATTTGTGATCCATCTGTATACATAAATTGGTAGTCAACAAATTCGAGGAGAAGATCGACAAACTTTTCATGAACCTCCACCAGGGAGACACTTTGCTTATTTTCATGCATGAGTTTTTGTGTTTCAATGGGAATCAGATCCCAAGGAGCCGTTCCTGTCGGAGCATTCCCAAAATTATCAGGTACATCAAATCCAAAAAGGTTCATAATTTGCTTAAATCTGCAGGATATAGGGATACCGCAAAGGAGTCGCAGGCGTCTTTCACCCAGTTGCAGAAGGGAAGACAGCGTGGTAATTTGAACGTTGCACGGGTGATCACGATCAGCAATTGCTTTCAAACAGTACTTGGCCGTCAGGCAATATCTTCGATCCTGCAGAGAGGGGAGGTTAGCCTCAACTAACATTGCACTGACCGGAGTCGTGCGGAGAGCACCTAAAGCAATCCGTAAACAGGAATTTTGAACACATTCGAGAGATTCCACAAGTTTATTGTTTGCCCCATCAAATACTTGGCAGCCATACTCCAGGATTGGACGAATTAGAGATGAGTACATGCGAATAAGGGTTTTCCGATCTGCACCAAAATTGGGAGCTGAAACACATTTCAAAATCGATATTCTTTTTTCAGCTTTAGCTCTAATGTACTTGATGTGACTTTGGAGCGTCAGCTTTTCGTCCAAAATCACACCGAGAAAGCGTGCTTCCGGTACGAATTCCACATCATCGTTTCCTAGTTTAATACAGTTAATTGGTCCAACAAACTTACACCTCATCTTTCTTTTAAAGATGACCACCTGAGACTTTTCGGCTGAAAATACAAACCCATTGTTACTGGCCCAACCAGACACACTGGCCACAGCAGTCTGTAGAAGGGCGATAGCTTCATTAGTATTTTCATGTGAGACCCAAAGCGAACAATCATCAGCAAACAAAGCCTTTGATACAACATCCGGAACATCATCAAAAATATCATTTATCATACACATGAACAAAAGCGGGAAATTACCCCGCCTTGGACCACCCCGTTCTCTTGAACAAACGTATCTGAGAGCACCTGAGTTTTAATTTGAAATGTTCGGTTGCTCAGGTAACCCTGTACGAAATTCATGAAACGACCTCTAAACCCCATTTTAAATAACTTGCTAATTAGTATGTCCTTGTTCACCATATTATAAGCGGATTTTAAGTCCAAAAAGATAGCTGCAGTACATTTCCCATCGAAAAAACTCTTCCTAATATCGGATTCCAGTCTTATAAGGTGGTCTGTTGTGCTTCTATTTTTCCGAAAGCCGCATTGTACCTTACAGAGTAACATTTCCTTTTCCACATACCACATAATTCTCTTTGTAACCATACGTTCAAAAGTTTTCCCTAGACACGATGTTAGTTGGATAGGCCGATACGATTTTAATGAAGACGTTATTTTACCAGGCTTACATACGGGAACAATATAAGAGTGACGCCACTCAGGAGGATAGTGGTTGCTTTCCCATATCAGATTATAGAAATTCAAAAGATGTCGCAACAGGTCTGAGGGTAAATGTTTTAGGAAGTCATAATGTACTCCATCGGGTCCCACTGAGGTGGATCCGCTGGATGACAGAGCGCTGCGAAGTTCACCCAGCGTAAACTTCGAATTGTACACCTCGTCATGGTTTGAAGCATGTTCAGTTTTATTGAGATTTCTTACAAGTTGTCTAAATAAATTACTGTAGTTATCAGAAGAAGAAATGTCGGAGAAGAATCGGCCGAATGCATTTCCGACCTCACGGGGATCAGAAATTACATCGCCGTTCTCCTTCAGAACAATTGGTGCTGGAGGTTGATATCTTTTCCCTGAAAAACATTTTATGAGACTCCACAGTCGGGTTAAAGGAGTCCGAACAGATATGGTACAAAGTAATATTTCCCAGCTTTCCCTTTTGGCTTGGCGAATGATGCGTCTCGCTGCCGCCTTCAATCGCTTGTATTCGTACAATAGTGCTAAATTTTCTTTATTTCTCCTAAATCTGTTGAGGCCACGTTTTCGTAATGCAATTGCCCTCCGACACTCAGCTGTCCACCATGGGCAATTGTATTTGTACGTGTTTCTTTTATGAGGGATACTTTGTTCAGCTGCATTCATAATAATTTCTGTTATCACTTTGCAACTACTGTTTGCAACAGTCACATCGTCATCAACTGTAACGTCACATTTCTCCTGAAATTTCACCCAGTCAGCTTTCTTTGTGTTAAATTGCACAGTTGGATATTCATGATCTGTTTGGATATTTTGTATAAAGGAGATGTGTATAGGGAAATGATCACTATTACAACAATCAGTATCCACATTCCATGTCAACTCTGACGCTAACATGCTAGAACATAAGGATATATCAATATGTGAAAAATGTCCCGAAAATTCATCTAATCTTGTTGGATTTCCATTATTCAGGAGATGCAAAGTTTGTTCATGGATTATTTTCTCCCATATGTTTCCTCTGGAATCATTCCTTGGCGCTCCCCACATTATATGCTTGCTATTTGCATCAGTACAAATTATGTAGGGGAAATGAAACTGTGACAACATATCGTCCAGCTCATTTTTCCTTAAAGGCATGCCAGGAGGAAGGTATAATGAACATATAATAATTTTCTTTCGATTTATAACAGTCACACAAGCCACAGCCTGTAAACTTGTGTTCAAAAGTAACTGGTAGTGTGTAACTTGGTTTGATGCATAGATTGCTACACCACCCTGTCTTACATTTGTGCCTGCATATGCTTGGTAACAAGAATAGTTCCTGAGGCTGAAGTTATAAGGGTCATTGGGCAAAAAATGGGTTTCCTGAAGGCAGATAAAGATGGGTGACAACATGAGCAGCATCGGTTTAACTTCTGCCCATTTTCCTATCAATCCTCGACAATTCCATTGAAGAATTTCGTTAGTCAACATATTGGGATAAGGTTAGTGGTTCCAAAACACTTCCTGAAAGTCCTGAAAAAGGGAGCAGAAGTTGGTTACATCCATTCTGAAAGGGGTAAATCCTGGAATCATGGGGGTTAAATCCTGGAAAGGCATAAATAGCGACATCATGGGTACACAACATTTGGAGAAAATAATAAGGCCTCAGCTGAGCCCACATTGATGTTTGGGCCATCCATGATTGTTGCACTCTGATGATGAGGGAGTGGTTTAACCACTGTTTCCAGCGATGCCCCCAATCACAGCACCCACACTCACGGACAATGGATGTCCGCAAGTGAAGGGGACCAGACAACAGGTGGCACCCCTGGGAACTGGTCAATATACTGGGCGCCTGAAATTCCTTAGAAACATGGTTTGTTAAGTCAAACAGTGACATATATCCAAGGAACACACACATACAATTTCCAAATATACCATCACACATACAACACACACATACCAGGCATCCAATAAGAAGATGTTGGTTAGTATCATATTCACTAAGGCTATGACTATGGCTAGGGTAACTACCAACTCTACATAAGTACTGTCTACGGGATAGGGTTCGGAGTACATCGCCGGAAACACTTTTCGCGGGTAGTAAATCGAGGCAATCGCCCTTGTGGATTATCAGGCTTTCAGCTCTCCAAGTGGAGGTAGCTGCTATTGCGCCGGACACGCAGTAAGCTAATATGTGATGGCTTTCAGCTCTCCAAGTGGAGGCGGCTGATATTGGCACCAAGAACACCGAAACAATACACACGAGATCATTTTCAGCTCTCCAAGTGGAGATAGCTGATATCGCAAAGGACACAGCATAAGCAAACCAGTCCCTCCAAGTGGAGGTAGCTGATATTGCGAAGTACACAGCAAAAGCAAACCAGCCCCTCCAAGTGGAGGTAGCTGATGTCACACAGAACGTTGAATTAGCCAGAGCGTGGCAGCAGAAAACCAGAAGACAGGAAGCTGCATGTCGATGTCGCAGAGCGAGCTCCTGGAGCGAACACAAGAATACACTGATAACGCTTTTGTGCTTTTTGAAATGTGATTGAATGTGAGTTGCAAACACCGAGTGACGAGGAGTTGCATATCCCAAAGCCAACACCTGAAGTAAACATAAGTATATACCGAAGATGTTGTGCCTTTTGAATTTGCCAGCAATACTGTAGACGCGTAAGTCCATTGGTGTGCAAAGAATGAAAAGTGTGACCGAAATCACCGCACGACAGCAAATGTAACACCATGTTCCTCGTGATATGGTCTGCATGAGAATGGAACTGAACTTATGAAAACTGTGATACCTAAAAATATGCGCTGAGGAGTTCATCATTGCAGTATTATGTATTATAAATCTCCTCCGTATGCATCCTATCCAGTTCCTCTAGAGTTCTTGAAGAAAAGAACTGAGGACCTGTATCACAATAGGTGTGATCCTGAGAGCTCTCCTGAGAGCTTCCATGAGAGACACGCCCATTGGGACTCAGTCTGCCACCAGCCTGTCTACGTCCTGATCCACCTCTCAGGTTCTTGGCCGTCAGCCAGGGTCCACCCTTCTCCTGATTTGGAGGAATCTCCTCTTCCTGAGAGGACTGGATAACCTCATCTGTCCTGGCCTGCTCTACCTGGTCCTCGCCCTCACTACTACCCTGCCTCACCTCTGCCTGCTTTTCAGTTGCAACTGACTCCCTCACCTCTGTCTGTTCAGTTGTAACTGACTCCCTCACCTCCCTCACTGCCTGACTTTTCTGCTACCTTTGTCCTCATCAACTCCTTCAACAACTCCACCACACTCTCCAAACACTTCTCCACCTTCTCCAACCTCTCACCAATACCTCCAACCATACTATTGCCTGCACTCCTGGTCACAGCTGAACTGAATGATGTGCCTGAAACATCCCTCCCCTTCAGCACCTCACGTCGCGCCTCTGTGTACGGAATACACCTGTCAACTTTCACTTTCATAATTTCCAGTTCATCTTTGTATGCCGGGCACACATTGTTCAGAGAAACATGGTCAGCTTTTCCACAGTTTACACAGTTCATGTCGCAGGTCAGGTGACCTGTCCCATGCTTACCCTTTCCACATCTGAGGCAGGTCGCAGGGGCCTGACACATGTGAAAAGTGTGTCCGAGCTTGCCGCAGGACAAGCACTGTCTGGGCTTGGGATAACTACGTCTCACAGGGTATGACGAGTAGTCCATCTGAATCCTAGAGGGGGGTACCATCAAGTCGAAAGTGAGGACAAACAGGGGAGTCTTCACCTCTCTGTTTCCGACTTTTCTCTTTATCTGCTTAGCCTCCCTTACCCCATACTCCTTCAAACCATCTACCACATCCTGCTCCTCCAAATCCATTAAGTCCTCAGCGTAAATCGTTCCTTTGCTTTCGTTTAACTTTTCGTGTTTTTTCACTTTCACCATCTGTCCCCCCATCTGCTTTACACACAACAGCTTCTCGGTCTGGTTTTCGTGAACTGTCTTTACAAGGAGCTTGTCCCCCAAGAAGCTCACCTTCTCCGCCTTCTCCTCCCCGAGCACACCCCTGAGACCAGCCTGTATCCACGGCCATCCCTTTCCCTTCATCGGCATTCCGGATTCAAATACAACGAACGATCCCTGACCACACCTCCCTTCTCTCTCAAAGCACTCCTCCGTTATATCCCTGGCCCTCCTCTTACTCGGCCGCCCCGCCATGTTGGCGACGGCCAACTACCCGACCGGGATCGGTGCCCGGCTTGGGTACCTAACTACCTAAACTGAAAAAAACAAACACACTTATACCTAACTCACACGCAATAACTCAAACAACCCCTCCAAAAAACACTCCACACACCCCAATCCTCCTACTCCTCCACCGACCCACTTATACAATTATCAACCGAGAGCTCAATCAGGACAGGACCGAACGCCACGAGGACTAACGACCGAATCTAGGCAACAACAAAAAAGCCTGACCTTCATTAAAATGTTATTTTATTTCATACTCTATATGAAGACACATGGACAGAAACTATAATAGCTATAATTAGGTATGAATACTATAAGAAGCCAGTAATAATATAAAAATAAATAATATGCTGAGTTATGTACGCAACCACGAGAATTTCCTTTTTCACTTACATTATTATCCACTGTGCCCTGCAAATTCCTTCTTTACCGTGGGTAGTGTCCCTTCAATGATTGAAATACGAGCGCCATTCTCGCCGAGGTTTTCAAAAGCTCATCGCCATCTCGGCTAGCTAATTCGGAGCGATAGGCTTCTTTTGATGACGTCACATGCCCGGAGGGTACCGTTATTTAACTTCCACGCTTGTTCCCAACACGATAGGAAAATTGATAATACAAGGCTTTTTAAATACGGAGACCAAGCAAAGGTCCTTGATCAGAAAGAAACCGTATCTGGAAATCTTTTCTCTGATTCGTATAAAAACGGCTTCGCTTCATTTTAGGCAAATCAAAGGCCCTAATTTCTTACGCTAGTAGAGATATCTGTTATTGGCCTCGGTCATCGAAAGTGTTGGCACCTGGCGGATTTTTTTGAAAACGCCAGTAGAGGGACTGACGTCTGGCGCGGCTGCCTCATATCCGGCGCATTGTTAAAGGCGATATAGATTTTGAACGTTTATTTTCAGTCGTGGTGAACTCGTTGCTCTGAAAAAGTGTGGTTCATGTTGGGTGGACGTGAATATTGAAGGCTAGCGTTATTTTCTTGTTTGTTATAATCTTGGAAAGTTCAAAGAAAATGGAGGTGAGACGGATAACCATTACATCCAATCAGAACTGCTGCGTTCTTCAGTGTGTATCCTTCCGAAGAAAGTGTCCAAGTCTCAGCTTTCACAAGTTTCCTCAGGATAAGGTACTGTCCAAGCAGTGGAAGTCGAAACTGAGAATTGGGAAGACGATGGGCTCAAATGCTGCTGTCTGTTGCAGAAATTTTCAGCCATCTGACTTCCATTCACATCCACCTGGTAAGCGGCTGTGTGGCCAGTGTGCAAAGTGTGGCATTTTCGACGAGATCTCGTCCGTGCGAGTTCCCTTGGAGACGGGACCGAGTGGTGCGAACTTTATCAACCTGGTGCGAATTTGCGAGGTTAGTGACACTTAAACTAAACAAATAATGGCTGAATGGCCATTAAGACACAGGAGGTGCCTTATAAAAAGTCCTTAACTGACTAATTATTGAGGTAGCATTGCATTGTAGGGGTAGGAATGGGTGCATTTTTTCCCTGGTATGTGTCAGATTGGTGCGAATTTTTGGAGGCTGGTGGTGCGAGAGTGCGACTCGTCTGGCCTGCTGCCATACTTTGCAGACTGGCTGTGAGGCAATCTCCAGTTCCGCTTATGCCTCCTTCCACTCCCCTTGAGCCTGCTTCTAGCAGGAGTAAGCCTTAATCCTTGGGCCGTCATCATAGGCGGATCCAGGATTGCCGATCAGGGGCACCTTTCTGGGGGCGGCGCACCATTCTTGACCGGGAAACCGTATCGGATGGGAGCAAAACCCTATCGGTGGGAGCCAACTTTCGTATCCTGGGAGGGGGGTGGTGGTGGGAAGCGAAATTTCAGGGGGCGTGGCCATTTCAGGGGGCGCCGAGGGTCGATGGTGGGGGGCACATACTCCCTTTGGCCCCTGGATCTGCCTATGGGGCATGTGCCCACTTTGCCGTCTCGCTGGATCCGCCTGTGGCTGCATTCCTTTTTAGCCCGGAAAACTGACATCTTGAAATAATTCGGTAGATATACGCCTTTATTTGTTTCAAGCTGTCTGAAATTCCAGTTTGAATGTACGATGGAAAATGCGTTTCCAAACACAAGCGTCGCCACCGGTAAAGAAGTGGGGGGCAGCAAACTTCAACCTGATGCTGACTACAAGCTTTGCTCCTTGGGACCAAAAACTCTTCGAATTTGGATTCTTCTCTGCCTTCCGCAGTGGCTGGTTATAAGCTGCTGCCACATACCAAACAAAAGACACGTATAATTCACCGCTTACCATGCTATTCCCGGGGCCCATATCCTGCTTTTGATTAATATATCCAAATCTTTATTAACTATCACGTGGCTTGGTACATATTTTGTGCCTTGAAGGTAGTAAAGCTTGAGATTCCAATTGGTCGAATATTTCCTTTCAAGACAGCAGCGTGTTATTCTGCTGGCAGAACGCACATTAATATAGCACACGCATGCGCAGTACGGTATCATGACTACAAGATATCATTTGCGCATGCGTGCGGCATACTAGTATGTTTTCTGCACAGCAGAATAACACGACTAGCAGCAATGCGCAGTACCAAACTCAAGGCCATAAAAGATAAGGTTGGTCCAAGTTTCCTACCAAGCACCTACTAGCACCTCACGGTAAATTATATATATATATATATATATATATATATATATATATATATATATATATGTATATATATCCATACATGTATTTCGTACACTGGTACACATGGAATAAAACCAAACACATAAAAGTGGGATGAAACATGGTGATGGAATACAATCAGGCGAGTGATGAAAATAGCGGAAAAACGGGCACCCACAACCGAACGCAGGGGGAGGGGATCTCGCTTCGGCGCGGAGGCGGCCGGTAAGGGGGCAGTGGCAGGCACACGACAGTTCAGTTCGAGCGATGCAGAAATTCGGTGCCTTCTGAGCAATCGCATGGTTCCCTGGGGACAATAAGGTATCGTCAGGAAGAGAGAAAAAAATAGAATGCCGGGCAATAATAAAAAATGAAAATAAAATAAAGTGTTTTAACCGGACATTCAGGAAAAGATTCCGGAAATTGCACTAGTACCCGAAAAAAACATGGTTCATCTCAGCTGCCAGCAAGCCTGACAACCACAGTAAACTGCACCCCGGTAGCGACACAAACCGACGTCACCCAGCACCGCC
Organism: Lepas anatifera; assembly: GCA_034440635.1. NCBI lineage: Eukaryota > Metazoa > Arthropoda > Thecostraca > Lepadidae > Lepas > Lepas anatifera. Next base: position 673,340 of record JAOTON010001304.1, read on the forward strand.
AACAACGGGAATACAAGTACCACAGAGGCGCCGCGACTGCTGCCGAGTGGACATGGCAAGGCCATCCATCAGAGAGAGATTGAGCCCATCACCGGGCGGTTCGCAACACGTAGGCCGGAGAGGCCCCGCAGCAGCACCAAGGGAAGCCCACGGTCAGGATCAGGTCGGCCGACTATTCAGACCCAGAACGCCACTGCCCAAAGGGCGGGGCACGAATCGCACCAGCAATACGCATTGTACATTCCGACAGGGCCGACGGACATGACATACAGACCCTGCACGCATTTTCACCCGCAGGAGTGGCCCAGCCGCGCAGGCAACATGGTCAGCCCACAGGGGCCACCCGCCAGCCACATCAGTGTTTTAATCATGCCTAAAGCGAAATATTTACAAAGTTTTCTTCAATTAATTACACTAAAGAAGAATATTATAGACAAATCAAGTCTTTATTTTGTATTATAATGTTTCAATTAAAAATAGTATGTTTTTTTTGCAGATCCAGTATATTCTAGGCTGGTATGATGCTAGATTTGCCAGATTTGCTAATTGTGCGCAACTGAGGGATACATTTATGCATCTGAACTTAAGTGTGTTATTACGGAATTGTAATGAGTGATCGCCTGTGGTTGTGCTTCCTGTGGTGACGGTGAAGGGGGCAAATGATACTAATTGGTTGAAAAATTCACTTTGTATCAGGACCTACATTTTCTTTGTCCTTAGAAGTCTGGTGTTTATGAGCATAGGGCGCTGCTGCGCTGTTCTAAGATGCAGAAATGTCAAGAACCAAGGCTGAAACACTTCGCTAGACCAGAATTGGAGAATGTGTGTTAAAACCTAACCTAACCTAACCTAACAATTTCGGATAATGAGGGCCACTCCGGCCCGCTGGTTCCGAATCTCCGACGAGCTCAAATATAGAGGTAGCTCAACTAGGTCTTACTCAGGGAAAGTAACCTGAGTTTTGCCCACAAGAAAACTTTATGGGCCATGGGGGAAAGGGGGGACTCCTGAAAAGTCTAGTTCAGGAACTTGCAGGGGTGTAATTTTCTATCTCTTTGGGGTGCCCGAGCACCCCCAATCCTAATTCGAGCACCCCCAATCATGTGCTGAGCACCCCCAATACATGTGCCGCCCCTGGCTTATCACTGCTACCCTGAAGAGTGTCACCCTATCTCATCACTGCCACCCTGATCCGTACCGCCCCTGTAAGTTTTTCCCGTTCCGGGGTTCATTACTTCAACTCTGGTTTGTTCCACCTCTAGCTAATCATTGCCACCTGACTTATCCTTCCCCCTGATTTATGACGCCGCATCATTGCCACCCCAGTCTGATTAATGTCGCCAAAAATTTATCACTGCAGCCCCCTCCGGATGAGTACTGCCGCCTTTTGTTTCATCACTGATCAGCTGGCTGATCACTGACACCCCTGGTTTATCACTGCCGCCTTAATTTATGCCGCCCCTGGTGAAAAACCGGTTTATTTCAACATCCATATACTTACCCCTCCTGGTTAGTCACTGTTTCCCACCGAATTATCATTGCCGCCCCTCCGGCTGATCACTGCCACCTCTCGTTTACCACTGCCGCCCCTGGCTGATCACTGCCGCCCCCTGGCTGATCCTTGCCGCCCCCTGACTGATAACTGCCGCCCCTTGACTGCTAACTGCCGCCCCTGGCGGATGAATGCCGCCCCTGGTGGATAACTGCCGCCCCCTGGCAGATCAATGCCGCCCCTGGCTGATCACTGCCGCCCCCTGACTGATCACTGCCGCCCCTAGCTGATCATTGCCGCCCCCTGGGCCGATCATTGCCGCCCTCTGACTGAAAACTGCTGGCTCTTGGCTGATAACTGCCGCCTCTTGACTGATAACTGCCGCCCCTTTGATGCTAACTGCCGCCCCTTTGATGCTAACTGCCGCCCCTGGCTGACTCCTGCCGCCCCCTGGCTGATTATTTCCACCCATTGGCTACTAACTACCGCCCCTGGCTGACCACTACCGCCCCTGGCTGATCATTGCCGCCCCCTGACTGAAAACTGCCGGCTCTTGGCTGATAACTGCCGTCCCTGGCGGATCGCTGCCGCCCCTTGACTGATACCTGCCGCCCCCTGGCTGTTAACTGCCGCCCCTGGCTGATAACTGCCGCCCCCTGGCTGATCATTGCCGTCCCTGACTGAAAACTGCCGGCCATTGGATGATAACTGCCGCCGCTGACTGATCACTGCCGCCCCCGGCGGATTGATAAGTACCACCCCCTGGCTGATAACTGTTGCCCCTGGCTGATAGCTGCCTCCACTTGACTGATAAATTCCGCCCCTTGGCTGCTAACTGCCGCCCCTGGCTGATAACTGCCGCACCTTGATTGATAATTGCCACCCCGGCTAATCACTGCCGCCCCCTGATTGATAACTGCGGCCTCCTGGCTGATAACTGCCGCGCTTGACTGATAACTGCCGCCCTTGGTTCATCACTACCGTCTCCCGGAGTAGTGAGCATCCTGGGGATATCTGGGCAGTGAGCATTCTGGGGGAGCATCCTTCTGTGGATGTCACTAACATCATGTTATATCTGAGGAGCGTTAGTTTTAATATCGTATATTCATCCTATTAGTCTTTCACGTTTTACATAACGTCGAGTTTCATGTTACCTATAGTCTCTGACTTTAGTATATCGTGTGAAATTGTCTGTATCATTTACCTATTCAGTATTTGTATTTCATTTCATTTTTTATATGTTTTATATAATCTTCTGATACATGTTTCACAACCTGATCTAATTTACCACCTAACTTGTTAAAATTCGTGCGGAAGTGTCCTATTTGCGTATTTTATTTAGTGTTATGAGCGCCGTATGACCCTAGATGTCGGCTCGCTCTAAAACCTCAAATATGATGATGGACCGTCTCACGGCTGATCACTGCCACCCTTGGTTCATCACTGCCGCCCGAATTCATGCCGCCTCTGGCTCATTGATGCTGTCCTTGGCATATTTTGACCCAAATGCACGCCGCCCCACTTCATCGCTGCCGCCCCTGGTTCATCACTGCCGCCCCCTGGCTGATCACTGTCTCCCCTGGTTCATAACTTCCGCCCAGATTAATCATTGCTGCCTTGATTCACGTCGCCCCTGGCTGATCAATGCTCTCCCTGATTTTTATTAACCCATATATGAGCGGTCTCTGGTTAGACACTTCCTCCCTCGAGTCTTGATCACTGCCACCCCTGGTTTATCTCTGCCGAGGAGACTAGTCCGGCCATGGCCCCCAAAACCGGTCAAACTTAGGCCATGATGTAGGCACAGTTTTGTCAGGAGGAATCTCTAACCCCTTCCAGAAGCAAACAGTAGCCCACAATCGTCTAATCGTTATCTGTTTGTCTATTGGAGGAATTCTCCGAGCCGAGTAAATGGTAGAATGCTGCTGCCGTGCTATTACTCTTTTAGTGTCAGCCAGCGGGGAAATTTATCTCTTTGGGGCGTGCGAGCACCCCTAACCACAATGGGAGCACCCCCAATACACGTCTCGCCCCCCGACTCAGCATTTCTGTCCTGATTCATGCCGCCTCCGTCTTACCACTGTGATCATGCCGCCCCCGGTTCATCACTACCACCCTGGTTTATGCTGCCATGGTTCATCACTGACGCCTCCTACCTAGCACTGCCACCTTGATTCTTGCCAGCCCTGACTTATCACTGCAGCTCTGATTCAAACAGCACCCCGCTCACCACTGCTGCCAGTGGCTCACCAGTGTTATCCCCAGCTTATCACTGCCACCCTGTTTTATGCTACCCCCAGCTTATCGCTACCGCCTCGGCTAATGAATGCCGCCCCTGACTTATCACTTCCGCTCTAATTCGTGCCGCCCTGGGCTTCATGACTGCCGCCCCCAGCTCGGGGACGGCTGATTCCATTTTCGGACGGTTGTACAATATTTTCGGGAGGGGTGCCTTCCTTCTCAAGTGCCTTCCATCCCCAGGGGGGCACCTTTGGCTCCCCTAGGGGCGCCCACTCAGGGCAGGAGGGGGGGCACCTGCATCATTTCCCTGCGTTGAGTCGATAAATTGGGTCTATTTGCTCTCCATGGGATGGCTTTGACGAAAGGGGGCACCATTCATATTTGAAACTTTTTATTTCGCACAGAGGGCCCTACCTCTTCAGGTAGGCGGTGTTTAGGTCTGATGTTTTCTTGGCCGGCCGGGGGCGCCGCCCAAATCTGGGGGCGTTTCCCCGGACGAAGCCAAAACCGGGTGTGCAAAAAAATAATTTTGCACACCCTCATTTTTTCAGGATGTGCAATTGCACACCCTGCCCCTCCCCTCGCCCGGAGTCCGCCGTCCCTGTCCCAGCTTATATCTTCCGCCCTGATCTGTGCCACCTGTAGTTTATAACTACTACCTACGGCTCACCATTCCCGTCCTCGGCTTATGCCCTTTGCCTTGATGCATGCCACCCCCGGCTAATCAATGCTACCCCCTCCCCAACTTATCACTTCCACCCTGATTTGTGCCGCCCCTAGTTCATAGCTCCCGCCACCCCCCCCCCGAGTCTTCACTGGCGCCCTCTCCTTATCGCTTCCACTCTGGTTCGCGCCCCTCCTAGTTCATAGCTATTGGCCCTAGCTCATCACTGCCGCCCTCGACTTATGACTTTGCCCTGTTTCTCGCCGCCCCGGCCAATCACTATCGCCCCCAGCTTACCACCTCCATCCTAATTTGCGCCGTTCTTAGTCCATAACTGCCGCACTGGGCTCATCACTACAGCACTTATGCTTGCCTCCCCTGTGCGTTAGGGTAAAATAAAAGGCGTTAGGGCAAAAATAAAGGGCATGCACGGGTAGAGAGGAGTTGCCCTATTTCTTAATAATGTAACATTCCCTTTCAAGGGATTCCCTTTTTAACACGTGCATTGACGGGGGTCTGGGCCACCTTCGTTTTGACGGGGGGCGCCCCCTAAGATCTCGAGAACCACGCTAGGTAGCGAAAAACGGTAAAAACGTTGGGTAGCCCATCCACTTCTCCATCGAAAATATTTGAACCATTTTTTGTCAGGTGACATTTAAGGTCACGAGAGGCAAAACATCCCGTCATAGGGATAACATGTAAATGAAGGTTTTCGGCCATTACATCTAAACAAGTAAAGATAGAGCAAAACGACTAGAACTTTATGAATCCTTGCAGCAAGCCGAATCGAACGATATATAATTTGACCTTGCTAGGTCAAATCAAGGATTTCATCTGACCTGAGGTCAGGTCAAGGTCAAAATATATAAAATGCATATCATTAGAACTGCAAAGACAAGGCGAGTCTAATGCAGCTAAAATGAACGCTCTATCACCACCCGTTACTGAGTTATTCAGTCAAAACCATTTTTCCCATGTATTTTCATGGAGGCCATGGCTTGTACCTGACCTTAGGTCCTCGATATAATAATACTGGACCATATCTTAGAGAACTCGGTGGGCCCATTATGTGATATGAGTTTCAATAGGATAAGTTCACCCTGTTCTGACTTATGCTATCTTAAACTTTTTTTGATGTCAGGTCACTGGACCTGTACTGGTGATCTGATCTGAGATGACTTAACCTTAAAATTTTCACAGAAGTTGTAAAAATGATGAGAAAAAGGTATGCCAAGTACGGCAGCGCTACGCGCCGCCGTTTTTCTGCTATCTCCGAAAAACCCAAGGGTGGAGGCGGGTACCCGCCCCCGTCAATGCGCGTGTTAAAGGAAATCCCTTTAAAAGGAATTCCCTTTAAAGATAATCCCTTTAAAAGGAATGTGGCACCTTGGTTGAATCCTGAAATTTAGTGTAATTAGGGGAACTTTTAGCGGAAAGTCATTCAGGGGTCCATTATTTCTCTGAAAAATGTACAATAAGCTCAATGTTTAGATTTTTAAAAGGCTCCTCTAGAGAAAAAATATCTGCCTGTGGATGATGTCATGATCTGGCAGCCACTACCATATTCCATGGGCTTCAACGGCTTCGATTGGCTGATACTCACCGTGACGTCAGCCATGGCTTGTACCTGACCTTAGGTCCTCGATATAAAAAATACTGGACCATATCTTAGAGAACTCGGTGGGCCCATTATGTGATATGAGTTTCAATAGGATAAGTTCACCCTGTTCTGACTTATGCTATCTTAAACTTTTTTTTGATGTCAGGTCACTGGACCTGTACTGGTGATCTGATCTGAGATGACTTAACCTTAAAATTTTCACAGAAGTTGTAAAAATGATGAGAAAAAGGTATGCCAAGTACGGCAGCGCTACGCGCCGCCGTTTTTCTGCTATCTCCGAAAAACCCAAGGGTGGAGGCGGGTACCCGCCCCCGTCAATGCGCGTGTTAAAGGAAATCCCTTTAAAAGGAATTCCCTTTAAAGATAATCCCTTTAAAAGGAATGTGGCACCTTGGTTGAATCCTGAAATTTAGTGTAATTAGGGGAACTTTTAGCGGAAAGTCATTCAGGGGTCCATTATTTCTCTGAAAAATGTACAATAAGCTCAATGTTTAGATTTTTAAAAGGCTCCTCTAGAGAAAAAAATATCTGCCTGTGGATGATGTCATGATCTGGCAGCCACTACCATATTCCATGGGCTTCAACGGCTTCGATTGGCTGATACTCACCGTGACGTCAGCATATGTCGTCACACCAACATGACTGTCAACTGTGGCCTGCTGCTAAGGGTACATGAGGGGTACATTTCAGGTAGTTTTTAGTTTTTTTCTTCCGAAAGTTTGAGTTTCAGGACAAATGATATATAGAGTAGGGTAGAGTGGGGTAACGCGGCCACCTGGGTGAGACGCCCACTACCGTCTTCAGGCTGATGTAGGAACTGGACCCTCCATCTAGTATTTTTTCTGGTAGCGGTCTTTCTGATCGGGTCCTGAGCGTGTTTGGACGCGGCTAGTCTGCTCCGCTAATTTTCAGCAAACATTTGTTGTTTTTTGCCCCTCCGGATATAAAAACAAGCTATCTTAAAGTTGCGATTGTACTGTATGCGTTTTAGATGCACTCACGGCAATTTGTGAGGTTAAGACAGCTAGTTTGTGCGGCATTTTGACAGTCACTGTGAGGCATAGAAACGCCGCAGAATTGAGTAATATTTGTTCCGACGCTGCCGTTGCTGCATGGGTAAGACGCCCATGTGTAGTGCGGGGTAAGGCGCCCCAGGCGCCTTACCCCAATATTTGGTAGGCATTTTACCCCAATGGATAATTGTGTCCTTAGGATAGGTAGGACATGGAGGTAGGGCTGCTATCGCTATTACCACCATTACGACCAGTACTGGTCGTGATGGCGAAGTACGTTGGGTTAGAAAAAATCACCGTAACAGAGGACATTGAGTTTCAAATATTAGTTCCTATAGCACACAGGAAAGTTTTCGCGTTTGCTCTCATTTGGTCATCTTGAGGGGTGGTCTTAAATCACTGACGGATTCAAAGGGGGCTAAAGGGGCCATGGTCCCCACCAAAACCTACAAAATTATATTTTCCCTCTCAAGGCCAAATTTTGGCCTTTTTTAAATACTACGTTTTTGAGATTTCTTCTTGATTTACCCCCCACCCCAAGGTTGGTTTGGCCCCTACAAAAGTTGCTCCTGGATCCGCCAATGTATTAAATACCTACTTTCGTCATGGATCTGCTCGAAGCACTGTTTGCATATAGCGATCCCGAACCATCAAATAAATTTTAAATAAATTTTCCAGATTATACATACCCATCCTCATCCTACCATGACATCCTGTTCCAGAATATGGGAAGACATACCGAAGAAGAACCACTTGCAGGCAGAATGAGCCGGAGGCACTTTAAGGTGCTTTGCACCCCCAAAATATGTTGGGGCCCTATCTTAAATTGCTTTCGCGTTTTCCGTTAATAGGTAAAAAGCTTATCTGCTTATTTTTGCAGTGTCAGGGACGGCGGATTCCAGGGTGCAAGTGGTGCAGTTGCACCACTCGATTTTTTCAAGTGGTGCAAAAGTATCTTTTTGCACCACTTGTTTTGGCTTTGTCCAGGGAGGCGCCCCCCCCAGGCCTCAGCCGGCGCCCCCGGCCGGTCAGAGAAAATCAAGCCTAATTACCGCCTACCTGAAGAGGTAGGATCCTCTGTGAAAAAGACATTTTCATACATGAATGACGCACCTTGACATCAAAACTGCGCCCTGGAAAGCAAAAGGCGCCCCCCCTTGAGTAAAGGCGCCCCTCTGGATAGCATAGGCGACCTTGAAAAGCGTAGGCGCCTCCTGGACAGCTGAGGCGCCTCCGAAGAAGAGAAACGGCGCCCCTAGATATCACATGCGCCCCCTGGTTAGCACAGGCACCCCTTGACAGCAAAAGGCGCCCCCGCAGAGAAAAGGCGCCCCCTGGACAACATAGGCGCCCTTTGATAAGAAAGGCGCCCCCTGCAGAGATAAGAGAGAAACCCCCCCTCCCGAGAACAACGGCGGCAGGGACGGCGGATTCCGCAGGACAGGGTGTGCAGTTGCACACCTTGAAAAAATGATGGTGTACAATAGTATATTTTTGCACACCTGGTTTTGACCTCGTACGGAGAGGCCCTCACGGATTTGGGTGGCACCCCGGATTTTGCCGGCGCCCCCGGCCGGTCAAGAGAAAATCAGACACATCGCCTGTCTGAAGGGGTAGTACCCTCTGTGTAAAATAAAATACACTTTCAAATATGAATGGCGCCCCCTGACATCAAAGCTGCACCCTGGACAGCAAAAGGTGCCCACCCCCTTGAGTAAAAGCGCCCCTCAGGATAGCAAAGGCGACCTCTAGACAGCAGAGGCGCCCCTGGACAGAAAAAGGCACCCCCAATTGAGGAGTAACGACGCCCCTGAATAGCATAGGCGCCCTCTGGTTAGCACAGGCACTCCTGTACACTAAGAGGCGCCCCTCCCCCATAGAGCAAAGGCACCCCTCTGGATTTCATAAGCTCCCTTTAATAGCAATCGCGCTCCCTGGACAGCAGGGGCGCCCTCTGGATAGGATAGGCGCCCCCAAAACAGCAAATACGCCCTTTGATACCAAAAGCGCCGCATGGACAGAACACACCCTCTGGATAGCATAGGCACCCCTGGACGGTAGAGACGCCCCTAAAAAAGAGCAACCGCACCCCGGGATAGCATATGCGCCCCTGGTTAGCACAGGCACCCCTGGACAGCAAAAGGCGGCCCCCGCCCCCTGAGTAAAGGATCCGGGTCTCTGGATAGCATAGGTGCCCCTGGATAGCGCAGGCGCCTCCTGGACAGCAGAGACGCCTCCGAAAAAGATCAACGGCGCCCCTTGATATCATATGCACCCCCTGGTTAGCACAGGCATCCCTGGATAGCAAAAGGCGCCCCCCGAGAGCAAAGGCGCCCCCTCTGGAAAGAATAAGCACCCATGGATAGGAAAGGCGCCCCCTGGAAAGGACAGCAGAACATTTTTAAGGAAAACTCAGTGGAGGGGGGGCGGTGGAGATTTTCTTGTGCTGGCCATTATAATGTCTTCGGGGATCAAACCCCCATTTGGAGGGGGCGTTAATAAAATTTAGACGTGCTAGTGTTAAAAAAATGTCTCCTAATTTTTGTTATTCGATAATCTAAAGATTAGAGATGCTGCTCAGGACTGTGGGTTTTTTTTTCAACGGAAAAAGGCCAAACCGGGTTTGCGAAAAGGCCAAAAGGTTCAAATTGTATTTGCACTAAAAAATATTGTTTTTTATAAATTTCGTCCAAGTTCTTCCCAGTACGGCTGTTGGAGTCTGAGTCTCATTAAAGTCCTCAAGGGACTTGTCACGGAGACCCCGACCCCACCACCCGAACGAGTAACGCCCACAATGAAGGGTTGATTTAGAAGCCAAAGTTTAACCTCCCACAAAGCACAGGGATGGCCGCCTCGCTCAGGTCACCCTCTCATCAGTCAGTTGCCAGCCGACCTACGTCGGGCAAACGATTGAGCGCCGGAGCGTCTCAGGGGAACCGATCTCAAGCCTGGACATGCACTGCCACTGCATGCTTCTCAGCAGCGGGCCGGAGCCCGACGCTCTACCAACTGAGCTACCGGGGCGGCCGAATGGCCAAATAAATACCACAAAAGCCATATTTGAGGCTAAAACGAACCCTACCGGGTGTCGTAAACCCACAGAAAAAGGACAGAGCACTCTTGTATCACTGCAGTGAACAGTGCACTGTATAAAACTAAATGTTGATAATTTGATATTGACTTGACGATATATTTTTAGCACACTGCCCATCTCATAAGAAGGCAGGAGTCCCCTTCCAATCCCGTGTGGCGACCCAATTATTTTATCCACATAACTAAACAATTTGTTAGCATCATCAATTATCTTGGGCGCACCACTCCCCGCTAACATTTGATATCTTCCTGCTTTTTCTGTGAATTGTTTGCCCTTGAACAGTGACGGATCCATAGGCAGATCCAGGATTGCCAATCGGAGGGGAGCACCTTCCCGGGGGCGCCATCCGGACCAGGGGGCGCCACTTTTGACCGAAAAAACCTACCAGGTGGGCGTAAAATCCTATCGGTGAGCACCGATTTTCGCATCCTGGGGGAGAGTGGGAAGCGCCACTTCAGACGAGTGCCATCGACCTTTCAGGGGGCGCCGTGACCATTTCAGGGGGCGCCGAGGATCGATGGGGGGCTGCATCTGCCCCTCCCCTTTGCCCCCTGGATCCGCGTATGGGCGGATCTAGAATTTTAGTAAGGTGGGGGGGAAAGGCGGAGCCTCAAAGTGGGCACTTTACCATCAACTTTTCACCCAAAGGGCGCCTATGGTATTCGGTTTTCGGTTGCCGTCATTTTGGTGGATCGTATTTTTAACAACGTCCTATCCCACCCTCTCCCAGCCATAACAGTTTGTACCAGCCAAGCAAGATGCCTATTTGGCGTGATATTTGAAACAATGAATTGCTAAACAGTTCAGTCCACACTTTTTTCGGCACCTCTTGAAAAATCTGTAACTGCCACTAGGTCATGGAGAAATTCAAGACACTTGGGAAGATGCAACAGCTGAACACAAAGGTATATATCTGAGGATTTTTCTATTAGTGAAGAGGGGTTAAGTTTATTTTAATATCAAATATGATAAGCATCATTTTGCCTTTCCACGTGGCCAAGATTCGTAAGAAAATGGTGAGAGGACATTGAAAATAATCGCAGCGAGTGTGAACCTGGCCTGTGCGCTGTCCAAGAAAATTACCTCAGCGAAAAAGCTTTAAGTTGTAGGAAACACAAACCGGACTTATACCCACATTATTAATTGCTCCTAAAAATAATATTTGAACCAGATGGCAGACTCAAGGAGATATAAGGGAAGTTGAAACGTTAAGATCAACACAGAATGAAGTATGTGGGTATTTTCCATCGACCTTTATCTATATTCTTCAATTCATCAGCATGGGAGAATTGCTCTTGTGCGTGAAATTTCGGAGGGGTTAAGAGAATTTCGGTAGCCATGTGATTGAATGCTGAAATAGATCATGCCATAGGCATGTATGATTTGTGACATAAATGGGCCCTACTAGAATAAAAAGAAAACAGTTTCAACGTGTCCAAGTACTCTCTTGATAAATTGATAACTTTTTTCGTTTATTGGCTGTAATTTGCGCGTTTAATGATCATGTGCAGTGTTCAGATCGAAGTGAAAAGACCATTCAGATTGATAAAACGAGTATATTTTGTCACTGACCATCCACTTATACCATCAACCATCGCCTTCAGGTCAAGTTCAGGACTCATTTAAGAGAAGAGGTGAGCGTGCACTGTGCGTGCCCAAATCGAGACACAGCCGCCCTCCCGATGGACAGACCGCGCAGAAATACGTCCTCGTCGCGTTTGATTTCGCGCACGCGTACGACGTAGTGGACCACCACCTGCTACGAGTTCGCCTGCTGTAGATGGGGCTGTCAAATTGCACGGTGGCCTGGATTTGGCAGTGACTCCGGGACCGAAGAGTCCAGGTGGAACTAAATGGTGTGCTTTCCAGTGAGCGCATTTTCCGAACTGGCCTGCCGTAAGGAAGTGTCTTATCGCCAGTTTTATTTTGTATGGGCGGCTCGGCTGGTAGACGCACTCTGCGCGGTTCCCGGATGCTCCCCTACATGTACGCCGATGATACGGCGGCTCTCTGCACGGGCAACAACATCCAAGTCGCCAAGGACCGGGCGCAATAAAGCTGCTGCTGGCACCCTCATGAAGTGGACCCGACAGCACAAAATGGTGGTATCAGGAGCCAAGATCCAAGTACTGGTGATGTCCCAGTGGGCCAGAGACGCCGATCCCTTCAATTTTAAGGTCGACGGGAAGTCTGTCACTGCTGGAGACACCCTACAGCTACTTGGCATCACCATCGATCGGCTCCTCCATTTCGGTCCACACTGTAAGAGACTGTGGGAGAAGGTCCACCCCCGCATCTCCCACCTACGTCAACTGTCCGGCTGCAACTGGGGGCTGCACGAACAGCACCTCCGAACCGTCGCTACTGGCTACGTGAGAGGAGCGATGGAGTAAGCGGCCGCAGCGTGGCTCCACGCCACACCGCCATTTCATGTCGAGCTGCTGGAACGCAAAATGAGAGCGTCGGCGCGTATCATCACAGGATGCACCCACTCCACTCCCAGCCGAGTTAAGACTCCCCGCGTAGCGGCCAGAAGGAGGGTACTCGCGACCCGACTGCTGGTGAAATTCCATACCCTGCCGCCTGAAGACCCTCTGTGAAGACGTGCGGAGGCGACAGCGCTCTCTCGACTCTCCTCGGTGACCGGGTGGCGGCAGGTGGGCAAAGACATGTGGGATCAAGCAGGCATCTCCCTCCCCATCGAGTCTTTCCTTCCTCGACGTCTTCCACTGTGGGTATCAGGAGAGTGAGTCAAATTTCAACTAGACGTGGGCCCACTGACATCAGGAGCGCCACCTGTCCGGAAGAAGCGAGTAGCTCTCCCCCACCTCGCTTCCCTGACTCAATGTGCCACATGGGTGTGGACCGACGGGTCAGTGCACGGAGGGGGTCACGAGCGGGGGAGCTGGGTCTTCATCGAGTCACCAGACAGAGCCCAGCATGAGCTCAGGCGACCAGCAGGCTCGCTCTGCTCGAGTTTTCAGGCTGAGATGGTAGCCATCCAAACTGCCTGTGTCTTCCTACTGGACTAATCAGTGCACACAGAAGATCCAGTCATTCTCAGCATGGCCTGCCAAGGTGGCGACGCATTATAGAAATAAAATGGCTTCAATGTCTGCAGATAAGACAGCAAATCGGTAAAAATCGCAAACTTCCTCACCATCAGCTTAGACACCTGGTCCCAACAGCAAAAAAAGGAGTACAGCTCTGAAGTAAAAATGGATCCTTCGTAAGGCAAACTAGAAAACTTCTCAACATCGTCACCAACAAATGCACGCCCTGTGCCATTGTCACTTTCTTTTGCAACCGTCTATATAGAAACAGACATGGTTTTCGAACGGCTCCGCAAGCAAGTTCATAAAATACTGGCGCGTCGGTTCAGGAGGCAAATTTTTGCTTTGTTGGCGTAGGTTGTGTTCGTGTTAACTGTCGAGATGAGCTATGGTTCAATAGCAGCTGCTTCATGTGGTTCGACGAGATTGCTGTCGATACCAGCCTGTGCCAGCCAGGCACAGACTCTCACTCCCTGGTGACGGGTTGCAAAACGCGAGCCACTGTCTTATCTGACTGAGGTAGGCGTCGCCAAAAAAATGTTTGGTATGTGGGGCGTGTTGGTGACTTATTTTAAAGGGAACGTGGCACCTTGGTAAAATCCTGGAATTTTGTGTAATTAGGCGTACTTTTAGCCGAAAATAACGAAACCACTCATGATTTCTCTGAAAAATGTACAACAAGCGCAATGCTTTTATTTTTAAAATACTCCTCTAGAAAAATGAATAAATATCTGCCTCTGGATGATGTCATGATCTGGCAACCACTACCATACTCGAAACACTTCAAGGGCTTCGATTGGCTGATGCTCATCGTGATGTCAGCATATGTCGTCACACCAGCAGCTCACAACAATGGCGGCCTGGCGAGAGGTACAGGAGAGGTACATTTCGGGTAGGTTTTAGTTTTTTTCTACGGAAAAATCGAGTTCCAAGACAAATGATATATAGAGCACCTGGTTTTCCGATTTGCTTTACAACTTGGCTATCTCAGTTAAAATCACGTTCTAAAGGTGCCACATTCCTTTTAATGGCTTAATGCAAAGCGAGTATCTTACTGCGCATTTGTAGCGGTATTTCACTAATTTCCACTAGCATGCTTATTATGGGTGAAGCTTGGAACGCTCCTGTTACTATTCTGATAGCGAGATGACGGACATATCGATAATCTTTTTCGCGGACTAAGGAGTGGCCTCATACGCAACCCCGGTCTGCGACCTGGGATAACCCCCCACCGGCGCAGGAGAGCCGCATGACAATGTGCTGAAATCAACCATATTTCATTCTCAATGTATCTCTTCATAAGCCTGTAGGTCAGTGCCATCATTCTTTTCTTTGAAATAAATAGTAAATACCCCGCAGTCAATCCCGGATTCGACCCGCGCACCCCTCATCACGAGACAGGACCTCTAACCACTAGACCACTGCGCCACACTGTACCGACTCCCACTAACCCTACACCTGTGACCCGTCAGGAGGTCACTGGCCGGTATCACGCAATCAAAACGACTCCGGTCTGCGACCTGGGCTAACGCCCCACCGGCGCAGGAGAGCCGCATGACAATGTGCTGAAAGCTAACCATATTTCGTTCTTAATGTATCTCTTCATAAGCCTGCAAGTCAGGTTTATCATTCTTTTCTTTGAAATAACCAATAAAGAGTACGTGGTCACCCCCGGATTCGAACCGGACCTACGCGATCAATAGACAGGGCTTCTAACCACTAGACCACCGTGCCACACTACTCACCCTCCCACTAGCTGAAAAGATGTGACCCGTCAGGAGGTCACTGGCTGGTACAACTCCGTCGAATATGCCGGGCCGCTGGCGCCGGGTGCTGTGCTTGTCCCGAAAAGGCACGATATAAAGGTGCTTCTAGAAGACGAACCAAGCATTCTTTTGGCCTCAAATTACTTGTATCGTCGAGCTAGGATCCTAAGCTAGCTTCATGCCAAATTTCTTCCGCTTTCATCCATTTTAAGGGCTTGAAACCATGGTGAGAAGCAAAGGTGGTCCGATAAATTTGGCATCTTGTAATACATTTTGGACTAATTACTCGAAAGCCATTAGAGATAGGTTGGTAGTATAAGTGAGCGAAAGGACCGCAAGTAACTTTCCTATTCAGCCATGTCAGTTCTGAGTTTGTGAGTGACATGAGCTTGGAACCAGGAGGATGCAAATAAAAAGTTTTTTTACTCAATTTCTTTTTATGCCTATAAAACAAAGAATTTCACATTTACAATTTCCATCTCCAAATGTTATCAGGCGGAAGCAATGTTCTTTTATTATTTGAAATGAAAACTCAAATCGGTCAATTAGATTGTGAGATATTAACGTTGAAATGAAATGAACGAAAATTCAGTCTTCCGGAAGAACTGTAAAAAGTAGGTCAAAATTTTACGTTTTGCACTCAAAACTATGCCTAAGCACTACAAAATTTGCCTAGCCACCCCTAGGTAACTGCCTTTCAGCTAACTGAGGCCTGTCTTCTGACATTTCGAGCGCACAAGTCGAACATCAACTTTTAGCAGGTTTTTTGCGCGCGTGAGAAATGCCGCGTTTTCGCGCAATAAATATTGTCGGATCAACTCAATTTTTTCCCCTAGCTGGCGCTTGTTATCCATTAAAAAGGACATAAATTTCAAGCTCGTAGCTTAAGAAGTAAAAATTAGAAAAATATAAAACAGAAAAAGTTTGAGCCAAAATTTCTCAAAAACTATTTTGGATTTCAACTTGGGGCTTCAGTTTGGGTGTCTGGAGCAGACGGGCTATCATCCTACAAAATTCCAGAGCTCTGACATCAATTCTCAGGACTGACAGACGCCAAAACACAACCTCGGCCTGCGGCCTGGGCTAACGCCCCACCAGCGCAGGAGAGCCGCATGACAATGTGCCGAAAGCAAACCATATTTCGTTCTTAATGTATCTCTTCATAAGCCTGCAAGTCAGTTTTATCATTCTTTTCTTTGAAATAACCAATAAAGAGTACGTGGTCACCACCGGATTCGAACCGGACCTACCTGATCAAGAGACAGGGCCTCTAACCACTAGACCACCGTGCCACACTACTCATCCTCCCACTAGCTGAACAGCTGTGACCCGTCAGGAGGTCACTGGCTAGTACAACTCCGCCGAATATGCCGGGCCGCTGGCGCCGGGTGCTGTGCTTGTCCCGAAAAGGCACGATATAAAGGTGCTTCTAGAAGACGAACCAAACATTCTTTTGGGCTGAAATTAGTTGTATCGTCGAGCTAGGATCGTAAGCTAGCTTCATGCCAAATTACTTCCACTTCCATCCATTTTAAGGACTTGAAACCATGGTGAGAAGCAAAGGTGGTCCGAGAACTTTAGCATCTTGTAATATATTTTGGACTAATTACTCGAAAGCCATTAGAGATAGGTGGGTAGTATAAGTGAGCGAAATGACCGCAAGTAACTTTCCTCTTCAGCCATGTCAGTTCTGAGTTTGTGAGTAACATGAGCTTGGAACCAGGAAGATGCAAATAAAAAGTTTTTGACTCAATTTCTATTTATGCCTATAAAACAAAGAATTTCACATTCACAACTTCCATCTCCAAATATTATCAGGCGGAAGCAATGTTCTTTCATTATTTGAAATGAAAACTCAAATCGGTCAATTAGATTGTGAGATATTAACGTTGAAATGAAATGAACCAAAATTCAGTCTTCCGGAAGAACTGTAAAAAGTAGGTCAAAATTTTGCGTTTTGCACTCAAAACTATGCCTAAGCACTACAAAATTTTCCTAGCTACCCCTAGGTAACTGCCTTTCAGCTAACTGAGGCCTGTCTTCTGACATTTCGAGCGCACAAGTCGGCCATCAACTTTTAGCAGGTTTTTTGCTCGCGTGAGAAAAGCCGCGTTTTCGCGCAATAAATATTGTCGGATCAGCTCAATTCGTTTTCCCTAGCTGGCCCTTGTTATCTTTCGAAAAGGACATAAGTTTCAAGTTCGTAGGTTAAGAAGTAAAAATTAGAAAAATATAAAACAGAAAAAGTTTGAGCCAAAATTTCTCAAAAACTATTTTGGATTTCGACTCGGGGCTTCAGTTTGGGTGTCTGGAGCAGAAGGGCTATCACCCTACAAAATTCCAGAACTCTGACATCAATTCTCGGACGGACAGACGCCAACAACAACAACCTCGGTCTGCGACCTGGGCTAACGCCCCACCGGCGCAGGAGAGCCGCATGACAATGTGCTGAAAGTAAACCATATTTCGTTCTTAATGCATCTCTTCATGAGCCTGCAAGTCAGTTTTATCATTCTTTTCTTTAAAATAACCAATAAATGGTACGTGGTCACCCCCGGATTCGAACCGGACCTACCTGATCAACAGACAGGGCCTCTAACCACTAGACCACCGTGCCACAATGCGCACCCTCCCACTAGCTGAACACCTGTGACCCGTCAGGAGGTCACTGGCTGGTACAACTCCGCCGAATATGCCGGGCCGCTGGCGCCGGGTGCTGTGCTTGTCCCGAAAAGGCACGATATAAAAGTGCTTCCAGAAGACGAACCAAGCATTCTTTTGGGCTGAAATTACTTGTATCATCGAGCTAGGATGCTATGCTAGCTTCATGCCAAATTTCTTCCACTTCCATCCATTTTAAAGACTTGAAACCATGGTGGGTAGCAAAGGTGGTCCGAGAAATTTAGCATCTTGTAATACATTTTTGACTAATTACTCGAAAGCCTTTAGAGATAGGTGGGTAGTATAAGTGAGCAAAATGACGGCAAGTAACTTTCCTATTCAGCCATGTCAGTTCTGAGTTTGTGAGTGACAAGAGCTTGGAACCAGGAAGATGCAAATAAAAAGTTTGTTTACTCAATTTCTATTTATGCCTATAAAACAAAGAATTTAACATTCACAATTTCCTTCTTCAAACATTATCAGGTGGAAGCAATGCTCTTTCATTATTTGAAATGAAAACTCAAATCAGTCAATTCGATTTTGAGATATTAACGTTGAAGTGAAATGAACCAAAATTCAGTCTTCCGGAAGAACTGTAAAAAGTAGGTCAAAATTTTACGTTTTGCACTCAAAACTATGCCTAAGCACAACAAAATTGGCCTAGCTACCCCTAGGTAACTGCCTTTCAGCTAACTGAGGCATGCCTTCTGACATTTCGAGCGCACAAGTCGGCCATCAACTTTTAGCAGGTTTTTTGCTGACGTGAGAAATACCGCGTTTTCACGCAATAAATATTGTCGGATCAGCTCAATTTTTTCCCCTAGCTGGCCCTTGTTATCTTTTGAAAAGGACATAAAATTCAAGTTCATAGCTTAAGAAGAAAAAATTAGAAAAATATAAAACAGAAAAAGTTTGAGCCAAAATTTCTCAAAAACTATTTTGGATTTCGACTCGGGGCTTCAGTTTGGGTGTCTGGAGCAGAAGGGCTATCACCCTACAAAATTCCAGAGCTCTGACATCAATTCTCAGGACTGACAGACGCCAACAGCAACAACCTCGGCCTGCGGCCTCGGCAGGTGCCGCTCCGGCGCAGGAGAAGCCGGTGACAATGTACGTTGGCCAAACAGTTCGAATGACAGGCGAGTGTTTTCAGCAGTTTGATACTTATAACAACGCAATGTTTGAGTTTTAGGTTTTGTGTGCTCATTATGGCTCCATTTAATCCCCTGTCTAGGCCCATGTTTTCCTAAATTGGCATGTATCTGCATACTGCACCACGCTTGCCCTCTGTTCATGTCATCACATAAATAAACACACGTATAATGTTTGTTTTGTTAAGCAAAGACTAAGCATGACCAAAAGAAAGGCGATGCAATAAAAAATATGACGGGTTTTCCGACAGTATTTCACCTATACCTGCAGATTTTCACCCAATTCAGCCTATTTGTTACCGAGTTATGTCCCAGCTCGAGACCTCAGCCCCACCACCGAACTGATGTCCTGGATCCGCCTATGCTCGAGCTCTTCAGCCCCACCCCCGTACTGATGTCCTGGATCCGCCTATGCTCGAGCTCCTTACCCCAACCCCTTACTGATGTCCTGGATCTGCCTATGCTCGAACTCCGTAGTCCCACCTCTGTAATGCCCTGGATCCGCCTATGCTCGAACTCCATAACCCCTACCCCCTTTTGATGTCCTGGATCCGCTTATGCGCGAGCCAACTAGCCCCACTCCCATACTGATTTCCTGGATCCGCCTATGCTCCATTTCCTTAGCACCACCCCGTACTGATGTCCTGGATCCGCTTATGCTCGAGCTCCTTAGCCCCACCCCCGAACTGATGAACTATATCCGCCTATGCTCGAGCTCCCTAGCCCCATCCCTGTACTGATGTCCTGGATCCGCCTATGCTCGAGCTCCTTAGCCCCACCCCCGGACTGATGTCCTGGATCCGCCTATGAGCGAGCTCCTTAGGCCCATCCCTGTACTGATGTCCTGGATCCGCTACGCTCGAGCTCCTTAGCCCCACCCCCGTACTGATGTCCTGGATCCGCCTATGTTCGAGCTCCTTAGCCGCATACCCAAACTGATGTCCTGGATCCGCCTATGCTCAAACTCCTCAGGCCCATCCCCGTATTGATGTCCTGGATCCGCCTATGCTCGAGCTCCTTAGCCCCACGCACTTACTGATGTCCTGGTTCCGCCTATGCTCGAACTTCGTAGCCCCACCTTCGAACTGTCCCGGATCTGCCTCTGCTCAAGCTCCTTAGCCCCATTCCCGTACTGATGTCCTGGATCCGCCTATGCTTGAGGTCCCGAGATCCAAACCCGTACTGATGCCCTGGATCCGCCTATGATCGAGCTCCTTAGCCCCATCCCCGTACTGATGTCCTGGGTCCGCCTATGCTCGAGCTCCTTAGCCCCACCTCGAACTGATGTCCTGGATCCGCCTATGCTCGAGCTCCTTAGGTCCATCCCCGTACTGATGTCCTGGATCCGCCTATGCTCGAGCTCCTTAGCCGTACCCCTACTGAAGTCCTGGATCCGCCTATGCTCGAGCTCCTTAGCCCCACCCCCTTACTGATGTCCTGGATCCGCCTATGCTCGAGCTCCTTAGCCCCACTCCCTTACTGATGTCCTGGATCCGCCTATGCTCAAACTCCGTAGCCCCACCTCCGTACTGTCTTGGATCCGCCTATGCTCGAGGTCCTTAGCCCCACCCCCGTACTGATGTCCTGGATCCGCCTATGCTCGATCTCCCTAGCCCCAACCCCGTCCTGATGTCCTGGATCCGCCTATGCTCGAGCTCCTTAGCCCCACCCCGTACTGATGTCCTGGATCCGCCTATGCTCGAGCTCCTTAGGTCCACCACCTTACTAATGTCATGGATCCGCCTATGCCCGAGCTCTTTAGCCCAATACCTGTACTGATGTGCTGGATCCGCCTATGCTTGAGCTCCTTAGCCCCACCTGATAGGTTTTGCCGGTCAAAAGTGGCGTCCCCCTGGTCCAGATGGCCCCCCCGGAGGTGCACCCCTCCGATCGGCAATCCTGGATCCGCCTATCGATAGATGATAAAATTTTATTGGACGGAAACAATATGACGGGTATAACAAAGAGATTGACGCAAAAGCCCGAAGGCTTAAGTGGTGGGGCCTCTCTTATCTCTCTCATAAAACACATCACTTTTTACCGTACGTCTCACACACATACACAGTAAGATTTGGGCACCCATAAAGAAACAAATCACAACAAACCAAACAAGCATACCAGTTCCTGACCACCATTTTGTTTTTTATTCGTCGCAAGTCGCCACCGCGAGCGGGACCCTACCGAACGGCCGCCAACCGGCCGGCCGAGTGATCCGCTGCATGCACTCGGATAGAAATGTTATGCCTTTCTTGCACGCATTCACCGGCTGCAGCCTACCGCCGCAGAACACAAGCTCCATGCAAGAAGGGCAGAATGACGTCACTACTGCTGCAGGAAAAACGGGACCGAAGTATTTTGCCCCTCAGTGGCGAAATAGTCGTCGGAGCGTCATGAAACAAAAACGGCAGAGCTCATAATTTCCCATACTAAAAGTTTAGAGAGAGCCATATAGCTCAGTTGAGTATAAAGGCACTTTATCACGTGATGAATCTATTACAACCTATGAAAACCGCATCAAATTCAGTCTTTATCATCATATAGCTCAAAACCTATGGGAGACGCGCGGGTATGGTCAGGCAGACGGTTGTAGAACTTGAGCCGGGCTTTTTTTGGTACCAATTTCGAAAAGAAAATTTGGAAATATGTAGTCCTAAATTCCCAAAAAAACAAAAAATATTGTATTTCTTGCAGAAAAATATTTCCCATTAACTCAGAAATTTGCATTTTGAATATGTTGTTGTAATGACAATACCCATCTCAACAAAGAAATCTGCGTTCAAAAATGTCCAGAATTTTAAAAGTTACATGGTTTTAAAGTTTTAAGCCATAATTGCAATGTTTTGGAAAAAGGGCCAAAACTGACCTTCAAAATTATGCTTTTGGTTCAGTTTAGTGTCTATGCAGTAATGCACAGTCTATTCTGTCTGTAAAAATCCAGTTTGGAACACCTAGCATCATATCTTCAGATATTTCGAACTTATAACTTTGGTAATGCACTTCACTACAAGTTGGAGGTAAAAGTTTCAAAAAATCATTTTGGAAGTACAAATTCAAATTTTTTGCTTCAAACTTTGAGCAACAACTGGTAATTGATTGTGTGTAAAAGAGTGTAAGTTTGAGAGCTGTAAACTAAAAATAGAAAAATAGAAAAATAAAAGTTTGATAAAATATAATCCAAAATTTTGGAAAAGTTTTTGCAAAATTCAAAAATCTGCAGCCGTCGGGATTTTTATGGGTTCCTGCCTTTCATCCCTGCAAGTTTCAAGTATCTGATACCAGTCCTCAGAACAGACAACAACTACTACTACCTCGGCCTGCGGCCTCGGCAGGTGCCGCTCCGGCGCAGGAGAAGCCGGTGACAACGTACGTTAGTCAAGCAGTTCGATTGACAGGCGAGTGTTTTCAGCAGTATGATACATATACTAACGCGATGTTGGGACTTGAGGTCTAATGTTCTCATTCTGACTACATTCAGTCCCATGTGTAAGTCCATGTTTTCCTAAACTAACATGTCTCTGCACACTGCGCCACGTTTGTCGTCTGTTCATGTCATCACATGAATAATCACACGTATAAAGTTTGGTTTGTTAAGTAAAGACTGGCTATGCCCAGAAGAAAGGAGATACAATATAAAATATTATGGGTTTGCCGACCATATTTCACCTATACCTGGAGATCTTCACACAATTCAGCCTATTTGTTGCCGAGTTAGCTTCGTTTATCCTAAGTTCCAGTCCGCATGCGCAGTAAAGTCTGCAGTGAATGAGAGCGAAGATACCGTTATAATTGTCTGAAGCATGTTGGTATGTCGTTTGTTTGTCTCCTAAACTAAACTATCCCTTATAGCCTAATATTCCTTAGAATTCATACTGAGCATGCGCAGCACAATGCAATGTCATAATTCCGTGAATTGGGATTAGCAGATAGTATTCTGCTATTACTCTCAAATTTTTAGCCCAATCGGTCTATTGGCTCCCGAGATAGCCTCCCTGACCATAAGTTCTAATGCGCATGCGCACTTACCTTTGTAGTAAGCAAGGGTGTCAAAACTTTCATACTAAATTTAAGCATGTTCGCTCTCTTCTGTCCATGTCCACTTCTGAAATATCCTCACCTTTAAGGCTTATCTTTAAGATTTCTACTGCGCATGCGCAGGGCAGTGCATCTTCACTATGACATTATTTGTGGTTTTCACTCCGTGTCATTTTCTTGTTCACAAAATTTCAAAAAAATCGACCCGTAGGTTGCCGGGATAGCCTCTGTTACCATTAGTTCCACTGCGCATGCGCAGTGACCTTTCATTGACCTGAAGACCAGATTCAAAATCTGCATGACCGATTTCCTCTCATTGATATTGTTCGACAATATGGAATAGAGTGCAACGAGATTTATATATTATTTACATGTCTAAATACGATAGCGGATACAAGGGGTGAGGCTAGTGGGCTTAAGTCCCCCCCATGTGAAAATGCCTAGAGCTATAGCATGAGCAAAGGATGTTTGGAGGCAATGGCAGAGAGGCTGGAGCTAAAAGGTGAATTCAGGGTAGCGGGGGGGGATAAGAGGCACGTGCACCCCCCCCTTTGGTCGATCCTCAGCACCCCCTGAAATGGCCACGGCGCCCTCAAACATTCGATGGCACCCCTGAAATGTCACTTCCCACCCTTTCCCCTAAGATGCAAAAATTGGCGCCCATCGGAAGGATTTTATGTGTCTAAAGTTGCGCTCTATGCTCCGGATTACACCCTTTGCCCTGCGGACGGTGCCTCCTCTATCGGTAATCCTTGATCCGCCTATGCTCAAGCTCCTTAGCCCCACCACCGAACTGATATCCTGGATCCGCTAATGCTCCAACTCCTGAGGCCCATCCCCGTACTGATGTCCTGGATCCGCCTATGCTCGAGCTCCCCAGCCCCACCCCCTTACTGATGTCCTGGATCCGCCTATGCTCAAACTCCGTAGCCCCACCTTCGTACTGTCCTGGAATCCGCCTATGCTCGAGCTCCCTAGCCCCACCCCGTACTGATGTCCTGGATCTGCCTATGCTCGAGCTCCTTACCTCACCCCGTACTGATGTCCTGGGTCCGCCTATGCTCGAGCTCCTTAACCCCACCCCGAACTGATGTCCTGGATCCATCTATGCTGGAGCTCCTTAGCCCCACCCCGTACTGATGTCCTGGATCCGCCTATGCTCGAGCTCCTTAGCCCCACCCCCGTATTGATGTTCTGGATCCGCTTATGCTCGAGGTCCCGAGTTCCAACCCGCTCCTGATGTCCTGGATCCGCCTATGCTCGAGCTCCTTAGCCCCACCCCGTACTGATGTCCTGGATCCGCCTATGCTCAAACTCACTAGTCCCACCCCGGTACTGATGTCTTGGATCCGCCTATGCTCGAGCTCCTTAGCCCCACCCCCATACTAATGGCCTGGATCCGCCACTGCTTATTAAGTTTATTTAAGCAGGGAGTGCAAGGAGTCACGTGTCATGGTATCACCACAAAGAGGTTTATTCGGCTGGGAAAAGAAATGGTGTGCAACGGTGGATCCTTTGGCCAGTGCTACCTATGGTTAGAGGATGCATTAACTAGTGGGTAGATAGATAGACAGATGATAAACTTTTATTGGACGGAAACAATATGACAGGTATAACAAATAGATTGACGCAAAAGCCCGAAGGCTT
Organism: Lepas anatifera; assembly: GCA_034440635.1. NCBI lineage: Eukaryota > Metazoa > Arthropoda > Thecostraca > Lepadidae > Lepas > Lepas anatifera. The sequence continues at coordinate 697,775 of JAOTON010001304.1, forward strand.
AAGTGGTGGGGCCTCTCTTATCTCTCTCATAAAACACATCACTTTTACCGGACCTATCACACACATACACAGTAAGATTTGGACACACATAAAGAAACAAGAAAACACAACAAACCAAACAAGCAAACCAGTTCCTGACCACCATTTTGTTTTTTATTCGTCGCAAGTCGCCGCAGCGAGCGGGACCCTACCGCACGGCCGCCACCCGGCCGTCCGACTGATATGAATATCTAATAGACAACGCGCCCGCCGCACGAGTAGAGGAGCCGAAACGAGACAGACTACCCTGCCACCACCGGGCATTCGCGCTGGTCTATAGCATGCGTACATAGCTATGGTATCTGTCTCGCATAGCAGCTACCAGTGCGCCGCCCGCAGCCACGCTACGGCCGAACGGCGGGGTGAGGTTTCGAGCGGAAAACTTACTAGCATTGTGTATTACATTTAATTAAAGGTACGCTGTTGTTGCTATGATATGCAACCTGTTGCGATGGCAAGATATGTCTTTCAACTAGCTTTTTGCCGAATTTCATCCACTTCCATCTATATTAACCATTCGAAATCCTGGTGTGAAGCAAAAATGAACCGATAAAATTACCACCTTGAAATGTATTTTACGGCTGATAGCGCGGAAACCGTAAGAGATAAGTGGGGGTATGAGTGAGAAAAATGACGGCAACGAAGTTTTCTATCCAGCCGTGTTAAGTTCAATACCGTAGCTATCACGGTCTGGAAACCAGGGGGCTGAGAATAAAAATTTTAAAAACTTATATTTTATTTTTGCCTCTAAAATAAAAAGTTTCAGTCTGAAAATTTTTATCTCTAAATATATAATAAAGGAGGCTATTCTCTTTTATTATCTGAAATGGGAACTAAATTATCTTAATTAGATAGGAAGATATAAGGGTTTGACTGATATTTTGGGAAATGCAGACCTTCGCAGAATGGGCCAAAAAGGACCCTTAAATTTCCGTTTTTGTTTTGTTTCTGTGTTTGTGCAGTACTGCACAAACCGGCCTTTAAATTGGTATTTGACTCAGAACCTGAACTGCTGTAGCTTCAGATATTTCGAGCCTGTACTTTAGACTATGAGTTTTATGCCAAATTTAGGGTGCAAAGTTTAAAAGCTAATTTGGAGCCTTACATTTATAACTTTTTCTTTCAAACTTTTTGTGTGATCTACAAATTTCCCTGATGTAAAAGGGTGCAAGTTTGAAGACTGTAGATGAATTCGGAAAAAATAGAAAAATAAAAGTTAAAAATCACATAATGCAAAATTCTGGGCACAATTTTGAAATTTTTGAAAATTGACAACCGTGGTGCTTATTCATTTGGAAGTGCCTTCTATCCACAAAAGTTTTAGGTCTCTGATACCAGCGCTCAGAACAGACAACAACAACAGACAACCTCGGCCTGCGGCCTCGGCAGGTGCCGCTCTGGCGCAGGAGAAGCCGGTGACAATGTACGTTAGCCAAACAGTTCGATTGACAGGCGAGTTTTTTTCAGCAGTTTGATACTTATAACAACGCAATGTTGGAGTTTTAGGTTTTGTGTTCTCATTATGGCTCCATTCAATCCCCTGTCTAGGCCCATTTTTTCCTAAATTAGCATGTCTCTGCATACTGCACCACGCTTGCCCTCTGTTCATGTCATCAAATAAATAAACGCACGCATAATGTTTGTTTTGTTAAGCAAAGACTGGGCATGACGAGAAGAAAGGAGATTTAATATAAAATATGATGGGTTTTCCGACGGTATTTCACCTATACCTGCAGATTTTCACCCAATTCAGCCTATTTGTTACCGAGTTATGCCCCAGCTCGAAACCTCAGCCCCACCACCGAACTGATGTCCTGGATCCGCCTATGCTCGAGCTCCTTACCCCCACCCCCTTACATATGTCCTGGATCTGCCTATGCTCGAACTCCGTAGCCCCACCTCTATACTGCCCTGGATCCGCCTATGCTTGAACTCCTTAGCCCCTACCCCTACTGATGTCCTGGATCCGCCTATGCTCGAGCTCCCGAGCCCCACCCACGTACTGATGTCCTGAATCCGCTTTCCCTCGAGCTCCTCAGCCCCACCCTCGTACTGATGTCCTGAATCCGCTTATGTTTTAACTCTTTAGCCCCTACCTATTTTAACTCTTTAGCCCCTTGATGTCCTGGATCCGCTTATGCTCGAGCTCCTTAGCCCCAACCCCGTACTGATGTCTTTGATCCGCCTATACTCGAGCCCCTTACCCCAGCCCCGTACTGATGTCCTGGATCTGCCTCTGCTCGAGCTCCTTAACCCGACACCCATACTGATGTCCTGGATCCGCCTTTGCTCGAGCTCCTTAGCCCCACCTCCGTACAGATGTCCTGGATCCGCCTATGCTGGATCTCCTTAGCCCAATCCCCGTACCGATATGCTGGATCCGCCTATGCTCAAACTCCTTAGCCTCTACCCCCGTACTAATATCCTGGCTCCGCTTATGCTCGAGCTCCTTAGCCCCACCCCCGTACTGATGTCCTGGATCCGCCTATGCTCGAACTCTTTAGCCCCTACCCCTGTGCTGATGTCCTGGATTCGCTTATGCTTGAGCTCCTTAGCCCCACCTCTGTACTGATGTCCTTTATCCGCCTATACTCGAACCCCTTATCCCCACCCCCGTACTGATGCCCTGGATCCGCCTCTGCTCGAGCTCCTTAGCCCCACACCCATCCTGATGTCCTGGATCCGCCTATGCTCCAGCTCTTTAGCCCCACCCCCGTACAGATGACCTGGATCCACCTATGCTCGATCTCCTTAGCCCCACCCCCGTACTGATGTCCTGGATCCGCCTTTACTCGAGCTCCGGAGCCACACCCCTGCACTGATGTCCTGGATCCGCCTATGCTCGAGCTCCTTAGCCCCACCCCCGAACTGATGTCCTGGATCTGCCTATGCTCGAACTCCGTAGCCCCACCTCCGTACTGCCCTGAATTCGCCTATACTCGAACTCTTTAGCCCCTACCACCCTACTAATGTCCTGGATCCGCCTATGCTGGAACGCCCGAGCCCCACCACCTTACTGATGTCCTGGATCCGCCTATGCTCGAGCTCCTTAGCCCCACCCCCGTACTGAGGCCTGGATCCGCCTTTGCTGGAGCTCCTTAGCCCCACCCCCGTACTGATGTCCTGGATCCGCCTATGCTCGAATTTTTTAGCCCCACCTCCGTACTGATGCCCTGGATCCGCCTTTGCTCGAACTCCTTCGCCCCTACCTCTACTGATGGCCTGGATCCGCCTGTGCTCGAGCTCCTTACCCCACCTTCTTACTGATGTCCTGGATCCGCCTATGCTCGAACTCCGTAGCCCCTACCCCCCCCACTGATGTCCTGGATCCGCCTATGCTCGAGCTCCTTACCCCACCCCCTTACTGATGTCCTGGATCCGCCTATGCTCGAACTCCGTAGCCCCACCTCTGTACTGCCCTGGATCCGCCTATGCTCGAACTACTTAGCCCCTACCCACGTGCTGATGTCCTAGATCCGCTTATGCTCGAGCTCCTTAGCCTCACCCCCGTACTGATGTCCTTGATCCGCCTATACTCAAGCCCTTTAGCCCCACCGCCGTACTGATGTCCTAGATCCGCCTCTGCTCGAGCTCCTTAGCCCCACACTTATACTGATGTCCTGGATCAGCCTATGCTCGAGCTCCTTTTCTCCACCCCCGTACAGATGTCCTAGATCCGCCTATGCTCGATCTCCTTAGCCCCATCCCCGTACTAATATCCTGGATCCGCCTATGCTCAAACTCCGTAGCCCCTACCCCCTACTGATGTCCTGGATCCGCCTATGCTGGAACTCCCGAGTCTCACCCCGTACTGATGTCCTGAATCCGCTAATGCTCAGCTGCTTAGCCCCATCCCCGTACTAATGTCCTGGATCTGCCTATGCTCTAACTCCCTAGCCCGACCCTCGTACCGATGTCCTGGATCCGCCTATGCTCTAACTCCCTAGCCCGACCCTCGCACCGATGTCCTGGATCCGCCTATGCTCTAACTCCCTAGCCCCACCCTCGTACTGATGTCCTGGGTCTGCCTATGCTTAAACTCTTTAGCCCCTACCCCCATGCTGATGGCCTGAATCCGCTTATGCTCGAGCTCCTTACCCCCACACCCGTAACGACCCCACCGCCGTGCCCCCCCCGAAACGACATAGGCGGATCCAAGGGGGAAAGGGGACAGGTGCCCCCCATAGAATCTTAGCGCCCCCTGAAATTGTCCCGGAAACCCCTGGAAAGTTCGATGGCACCCCCTGAAATGTCGTTTTCCCCGAGATGCAGGTATCGGGGTCTACTGATAGGTTTTAGCGCCTACTTGATAGGTTTTCCCGGCCAAAAGTGGCGTCCCTGGTGTAGATAGCGCCCACCAGGAGGTTTCCCCTTCCACCTCGCCCCCGATAGGCAATCCTGGATCTGCGTATGGGAAGCGACATTTCAGGGAGCGTCATCGGCCTTGAGAGGCGTGTCTTTACAATTTCAGAGGGCGCCGATGGTCAATTGGGGGTTGGGGGAGGGGGATGGGGGAGAAGGGTGGGGGGGACCTAGCCTACTTATTCCCTGGATCCACCCATGGTCCAAAAACAGAAACATAATACTCTTATTGTAAACTCGGACTTTTACGGTACTCTAATTACTTGTGATGCATTATGGGTAGTATTGGGTACTTTTTTACCAGACCATAAATAAACAGAAACGGCTGCGCCGATCGCCGGCGTTGCCGCGGCGTGGACGCAGGGGTGACGCGTGGTGATTTGCTACAACGATGCGTGGAGAAACGGCATGTTTGTAAAGGTAACTTGGTGTTTCATTGATATCTATGCAGATGGAATGTCGACATATGTCTCTTACCTAGCTGCATGCAAAATTTCATTTCCCTCCAATGACTCTAACCACCCTAAACCCCGGTGTGAAGCAAAAATGAACTGATAAAATTACCACTTTGAAATGTATTTTACGGCTTATAGCGCGGAAGCCGTAAGAGATAAGTGGGGGGTATGAGTGAGAAAAATGACGGCAACGAAGTTTTCTATCCAGCCGTGTTAAGTTCAATACCGTAGCTATCATGGTCTGGAAACCAGGGGGCTGAGAATAAAAATTTTAAAAACTTATATTTTATTTTTGCCTATAAAATAAAAAGTTTCAGTCTGAAAGTTTTTATCTGTAAATATATAATAAAGGAGGCTATTCTCTCTTATTATCTGAAATGGGAACTAATTTTTATCAATTAGATCGGAAGATATAAGGGTTTGAATGATATTTTGGGAAATGCAGACCTTCACGGAATGGGCCAAAACGGACCCTTAAATTTCCGTTTTTGTTTTGTTTCTGTGTTTGTGCAGTACTGCACAAACCGGCCTTTAAATTGGTATTTGACTCAGAACCTGAACTGCTGTAGCTTCAGATATTTCGAGCCTGTACTTTAGACTATGAGTTATATTCCAAATTTAGGGTGCAAAGTTTAAAAGCTAATTTGGAGCCTTACATTTTTAACTTTTTCTTTCAAACTTTTTGTGTGATCTACAAATTTCCCTGATGTAAAAGGGTGCAAGTTTGCAGACTGTAGATGAATTAGCAAAAAATAGAAAAATAAAAGTTAAAAATCACATAATGCAAAATTCTGGGAAAAATTTTGCAAATTTTGAAAATTGACAACCGTGGTGCTTATTCATTTGGAAGTGCCTTCTATCCACAAAAGTTTTAGGTCTCTGATACCAGCGCTCAGAACAGACAACAACAACCTCGGCCTGCGGCCTCGGCAGGTGCCGCTCTGGCGCAGGAGAAGCCGGTGACAATGTACGTTAGCCAAACAGTTCGATTGACAGCCGAGTTTTTTTCAGCAGTTTGATACTTATAACAACGCAATGTTGGAGTTTTAGGTTTTGTGTTCTCATTATGGCTCCATTCAATCCCCTGTCTAGGCCCATGATTTCCTAAATTAGCATGTCTCTGCATACTGCACCACGCCTGCCCTCTGTTCATATCATCAAAGAAATAAACACACGCATAATGTTTGTTTTGTTAAGCAAAGCCTGGGCATGACGAAAAGAAAGGAGATATAATATAAAATATGATGGGTTTTCCAAAGTTATTTCACCTATACCTGCAGATTTTCACCCAATTCAACCTATTTGTTACCGAGTTATGCCCCAGCTCGAGACCTCAGCCCCACCACCGAACTGATGTCCTGGATCCGCCTATGCTCGAGCTCCTTACCCCACCCCGTTACATATGTCCTGGATCTTCCTATGCTCGAACTCCGTAGCCCCACCTCTATACTGCCCTGGATCCGCCTATGCTTGAACTCCTTAGCCCCTACCCCTACTGATGTCCTGGATCCGCCTATGCTCGAGCTCCCGAACCCCACCCACGTACTGATGTCCTGAATCCGCTTATGCTCGAGTTCCTTAAACCCACCCCCGTACTGATGCCCTGGATCCGCTTATGTTTTAACTCTTTAGCCCCTACCTGTGTTAACTCTTTAGCCCCTTGATGTCCTGGATCCGCTTATGCTCGAGCTCCTTAGCCCCACCTCCGTACTGATGTCTTTGATCCGCCTATACTCGAGCCTCTTACCCCAGCCCTGTACTGATATCCTGGATCCGCCTCTCCTCGAGCTCCTTAGCCCGACACCCATACTGATGTCCTGGATCCGCCTATGCTCGAGCTCCTTAACCCCACCTCCGAACTGATGTCCTGGATCCGCCTATGCTGGATCTCGTTAGCCCAATCCCCGTACCGATATGCTGGATCCGCCTATGCTCAAACTCCTTAGCCTCTACCCCCGTACTGATATCCTGGCTCCGCTTATGCTCGAGCTCCTTAGCCCCACCCTCGTACTGATATCCTGGATCCGCCTATGCTCGAACTCTTTAGCCCCTACCCCCGTGCTGATGTCCTGGATCCGCTTATGCTCGAGCTCCTTAGCCCCACCCCCGTACTGATGTCCTTGATCCGCCTATACTCGAGCCCCTTAGCCCCACCCCCGTACTGATGTCCTGGATCTGCCTCTGCTCGAGCTCCTTAGCCCCACCTCTGTATTGCCCTGGAACCGCCTATGCTCAGCCCCGAACCTCTACTGATGTCCTGGATTCGCCTATGCTCGAGCTCCCGAGCCCCACCCCCGTACTGATGTCCTGGATCCGCCTCTGCTCGAGCTCCTTAGCCCCACACCCATACTTATGTCCTGGATCCGCCTATGCTCCAGCTCCTTAGCCCCACCCCCGTACTGATGTCCTGGATCCGCCTCTGCTCGAGCTCCTTAGCCCCACACCCATACTTATGTCCTGGATCCGCCTATGCTCCAGCCCCTTAGCCCCACCCCCGTATTGATGTCCTGGATCCGCCTTTACTCGAGCTCCGGAGCCCCACCCCCGGACTGATGTCCTGGATCCGCCTATGCTCGAGCTCCTTAGCCCCACCCCCGTACTGATGTCCTGGATCCGCCTATGGTCGAGCTCCTTACCCCACCCCCTTACTGATGTCCTGGATCCGCCTATGCTCGAACTCCGTAGCCCCACCTCTGTACTGCCCTGGATCTGCCTATGCTTGAACTCCTTAGCTCCCACCCCTACTGATGTCCTGGATCCGCCTATGCTCGAGCTCCCGAGCCCCACCCCCGTACTGATGAGCTGAATCCGCTTATGCTCGAGCTCCTTAACACCACCCCCGTACTGATGTCCTGGATCCGCCTATGCTCGAGCTCCTTAGCCCCACCCCCGAACTGATGTCCTGGATCCGCTTATGATCGAGCTCCTTAGTCCCATCCCCGTACTGATGTCCTGGTTCCGCCTATGCTCGAACTCCTTAGCCCCACCCCTGTACTGATGTCCTGGATCCGCCTATGCTCGAGCTCCTTAGCCCCACCTCCGTGCTGATATCCTAGATTCACCTATGCTCGATCTCCTTAGCCCACCCTCGTACTGATGTCCTGGGTCCGCCTATGCTCGAGCTCCTTAACCCCACCTCCGAACTGATGTCCTGGATCCGCCTATGCTGGAGCTCCTTAGCCCCACCCCTACTGATGTCCTGGATCCGCCTATGCTAGAGCTCCTTAGCCCCACCCCCGTATTGATGTCCTGGATCCGCTTATGCTCGAGGTCCCGAGTTCCAACCCGCTCCTGATGTCCTGGATCCACCTATGCTCGAGCTCCTTAGCCCCACCCCGTACTGATGTCCTGGATCCGCCTATGCTCGAGCTCACTAGCCCCACCCCGGTACTGATGTCTTGGATCCGCCTATGCTCGAGCTCCTTAGCCCCACCCCCATACTAATGGCCTGGATCCGCCACTGCTTATTAAGTTTATTTAAGCAGGGAGTGCAAGGAGTCACGTGTCATGGTATTACCACAAAGAGGTTTATTCGGCTGGGAAAGAAATGGTGTGCAAAGGTGGATCCTTTGGCCAGTGCTACCTATGGTTAGAGGATGCATTAACTAGTGGGTAGATAGATAGACAGATGATAAACTTTTATTGGACGGAAACAATATGACAGTTGTAACAAATAGATTGACGCAAAAGCCCGAATGCTTAAGTGGTGGGGCCTCTCTTATCTCTCTCATAAAACACATCACTTTTACCGGACCTATCACACACATACACAGTAAGATTTGGACACACATAAAGAAACAAAACACAACAAACCAAACAAGCAAACCAGTTCCTGACCACCATTTTGTTTTTTATTCGTCGCAAGTCGCCGCAGCGAGCGGGACCCTACCGCACGGCCGCCACCCGGCCGTCCGACTGATATGAATATCTAATAGACAACGCGCCCGCCGCACGAGTAGAGGAGCCGAAACGAGACAGACTACCCTGCCACCACCGGGCATTCGCGCTGGTCTATAGCATGCGTAGATAGCTATGGTATCTGTCTCGCATAGCAGCTACCAGTGCGCCGCCCGCAGTCACGCTACGGCCGAACGGCGGGGTGAGGTTTCGAGCGGAAAACTTACTAGCATTGTGTATTACATTTAATTAAAGGTACACTGTTGTTGCTATGATATGCAGCCTGCTGCGATGGCAAGATATGTCTTTGAACTAGCTTTTTGCCGAATTTTATCCACTTCCATCTATATTAACCATTCGAAATCCTGGTGTGAAGCAAAAATGAACCGATAAAATTACCACTTCGAAATGTATTTTACGGCTGTTAGCGCGGAAACCGTAAGAGATAAGTGGGGGGTATGAGTGAGAAAAATGACGGCAACGAAGTTTTCTATCCAGCCGTGTTAAGTTCAATACCGTAGCTATCATGGTCTGGAAACCAGGGGGCTGAGAATAAAAATTTTAAAAACTTATATTTTATTTTTGCCTATAAAATAAAAAGTTTCAGTCTGAAAGTTTTTATCTCTAAATATATAATAAAGGAGGCTATTCTCTTTTATTATCTGAAATGGGAACTAATTTTTATCAATTAGATCGGAAGATATAAGGGTTTGAATGATATTTTGGGAAATGCAGACCTTCACGGAATGGGCCAAAAAGGACCCTTAAATTTCCGTTTTTGTTTTGTTTCTGTGTTTGTGCAGTACTGCACAAACCGAACTTTAAGTTTATATTTGACTCAGAACCTGAACTGCTGTAGCTTCAGATATTTCGAGCCTGTAGTTTAGACCATGAGTTTTATGCCAAATTTAGGGTGCAAAGTTTAAAAGCTAATTTAGAGCCCTAAATTTAAAGTTTTTCTTTCCAACTTTTTGTGTGAACTACAAATTTTCCTGATGTAAAAGGGTGCAAGTTTGAAGAGTCTAGATGAATTAGCAAAAAATAGAAAAATAAAAGTTAAAAATCACATAATGCAAAATTCTGGCCAAAATTTTGAAAATTTTGAAAATTGACAACCGTGGTGCTTATTCATTTGGAAGTGCCTTCTATCCACAAAAGTTTTAGGTCTCTGATACCAGCGCTCAGAACAGACAACAACAACAACAACAACCTCGGCCTGCGGCCTCGGCAGGTGCCGCTCTGGCGCAGGAGAAGCCGGTGACAATGTACGTTAGCCAAACAGTTCGATTCACAGGCGAGTTTTATCAGCAGTTTGATACTTATAACAACGCAATGTTGAAGTTTTAGGTTTTGTGTTCTCATTATGGCTCCATTCAGTCCCCTGTCTAGGCCCATGTTTTCTTAAATTAGCATGTCTCTGCATACTGCACCAAGCTTGCCCTCTGTTCATGTCATTAAATAAATAAACACACGCATAATGTTTGTTTTGTTAAGCAAAGCCTGGGCATGACGAAAAGAAAGGAGATTTAATATAGCATATGATGGGTTTTCCAAAGTTATTTCACCTATACCTGCAGATTTTCACCCAATTCAGCCTATTTGTTACCGAGTTATGCCCCAGCTCGAAACCTCAGCCCCACCACCGAACTGATGTCCTGGATCCGCCTATGCTCGAGCTCCTTACCCCACCCCGTTACATATGTCCTGGATCTGCCTATGCTCGAACTCCGTAGCCCCACCTCTATACTGCCCTGGATCCGCCTATGCTTGAACTCCTTAGCCCCTACCCCTACTGATGTCCTGGATCCGCCTATGCTCGAGCTCCCGAGCCCCACCCACGTACTGATGTCCTGAATCCGCTTATGCTCGAGCTCCTTAGCCCCACCCCCGTACTGATGTCCTGGATCCGCTTATGTTTTAACTCTTTAGCCCCTACCTGTTTTAACTCTTTAGCCCCTTGATGTCCTGGATCCGCTTATGCTCGAGCTCCTTAGCCCCACCCCCGTACTGATGTCTTTGATCCGCCTATACTCGAGCCTCTTACCCCAGCCCCGTACTGTTGTCCTGGATCCGCCTCTGCTCGAGCTCCTTAGCCCCACCCCCGGACTGATGTCGTGGATCTGCCTATGCTCGAACTCCGTAGCCCCACCTCTATACTGCCCTGGATCCGCCTATGCTTGAACTCCTTAGCCCCTACCCCTACTGATGTCCTGGATCCGCCTATGCTCTAACTCCCTAGCCCGACCCTCGTACCGATGTCCTGGATCCGCCTATGCTCTAACTCCGTAGCCCCACCCTCGTACTGATGTCCTGGGTCTGCCTATGCTCGAACTCTTTAGCCCCTACCCCCATGCTGATGTCCTGGATCCGCTTATGCTCGAGCTCCTTACCCCCACACCCGTAACGACCCCACCTACGTGCCCCCCCCGAAACAACATAGGCGGATCCAAAGGGGAAAGGGAACAGGTGCCCCCCATAGAATCTTAGCGCCCCCTGAAATTGTCCCGGAAACCCCTTGAAAGTTCGATGGCACCCCCTGAAAAGTCGTTTTCCCCGAGAAGCAGGTATCGGGGTCTACTGATAGGTTTTAGCGCCTACTTGATAGGTTTTCCGGCCAAAAGTGGCATCCCTGGTGTAGATAGCGCCCACCAGGAAGTTTCCCCTTTCACCTCGCCCCCGATAGGCAATCCTGGATCCGCGTATGGGAAGCGACATTTCAGGGAGCGTCATCGACCTTTAGAAGCGTGTCTTTACAATTTCAGACGGCGCCGATGGTCGATTGGGGGTTGGGGGAGGGGGATGGGGGGAGAAGGGTGGGGGGGGGCACGTAGCCTACCTATTCCCTGGATCCACCCATGGTCCAAAAACAGAAACATAATACTCTTATTGTAAACTCGGACTTTTACGGTACTCTAATTACTTGTGATGCATTATGGGTAGTATTGGGTACTTTTTACCAGACCATAAAGAAACAGAAACGGCCGCGCCGATCGCCGGCGTTGCCGCGGCGTGGACGCAGGGGTGACGCGTGGTGATTTGCTACAACGTTGCGTGGAGAAACGGCATGTTTGTAAAGGTAACTTGGTGTTTCATTGATATCTATGCAGATGGAATGTCGACATATGTCTCTTACCTAGCTGCATGCAAAATTGCATTTCCCTCCAATGACTCTAACCACCCTAAACCCCGGTGTGAACCAAAAATGAACTGATAAAATTACCACTTTGAAATGATTTTTACGGCTTATAGCGCGGAAGCCGTAAGAGATAAGTGGGGGTATGAGTGAGAAAAATGACGGCAACGAAGTTTTCTATCCAGCCGTGTTAAGTTCAATACCGTAGCTATCATGGTCTAGAAACCAGGGGGCTGAGAATAAAAATTTTAAAAACTTATATTTTATTTTTGCCTATAAAATAAAAAGTTTCAGTCTGAAAGTTTTTATCTCTAAATATATAATAAAGGAGGCTATTCTCTTTTATTATCTGAAATGAGAACTAATTTTATCAATTAGATCGGAAGATATAAGGGTTTGAATGATATTTTGGGAAATGCAGACCTTCACGGAATGGGCCAAAAAGACCCTTAAATTTCCGTTTTTGTTTTGTTTCTGTGTTTGTGCAGTACTGCACAAACCGGCCTTTAAGTTGATATTTGACTCAGAACCTGAACTGCTGTAGCTTCAGATATTTCGAGCCTGTAGTTTAGACCATGAGTTTTATGCCAAATTTAGGGTGCAAAGTTTAAAAGCTAATTTAGAGCACTAAATTTAGAGCTTTTTCTTTCCAACTTTTTGTGTGAACTACAAATGTCCCTGATGTAAAAGGGTGCAAGTTTGAAGACTGTAGATGAATTAGCAAAAAATAGAAAAATAAGAGTTACAAATCACATAATGCAAAATTCTGGGCAAAATTTTTAAAATTTTAAAAATTGACAACCGTGGTGCTTATTCATTTGGAAGTGCCTTCTATCCACAAAAGTTTAAGGTCTCTGATACCAGCGCTCAGAACAGACAACAACAACAACAACCTCGGCCTGCGGCCTTCGGCAGGTGCCGCTCTAGCGCAGGAGAAGCCGGTGACAATGTACGTTAGCCAAACAGTTCGATTGACAGGCGAGTTTTCCAGCAGTTTGATACTTATACCAACGCAATGTTGGAGTTTTAGGTTTTGTGTTCTCATTATGGCTCCATTCAATCCCCTGTCTAGGCCCATGTTTTCCTAAATTAGCATGTCTCTGCATACTGCACCACGCTTGCCCTCGGTTCATATCATCAAAGAAATAAACACACGCATAATGTTTGTTTTGTTAAGCAAAGACTGGGCATGACGAGAAGAAAGGAGATACAATATAAAATATGATGGGTTTTCCGACGGTATTTCACCTATACCTGCAGATTTTCACCCAATTCAGCCTATTTGTTACGGAGTTATGCCCCAGCTCGAGACCTCAGCCCCACCACCGAACTGATGTCCTGGATCCGCCTATGCTCGAGTTCCTTACCCCACCCCCTTACATATGTCCTGGATCTGCCTAAGCTCGAACTCCGTGGCCCAACCTCTATACTGCCCTGGATCCGCCTATGCTTGAACTCCTTAGCCCCTACCCCTACGGATGTCCTGGATCCGCCTATGCTCGAGCTCCCGAGCCCCACCCCCGTACTGATGTCCTGGATCCGCTTATGTTTTAACTCTTTAGCCCCTACCTGTTTTAACTCTTTAGCCCCTTGATGTCCTGGATCCGCTTATGCTCGAGCTCCTTAGCCCCACCCCCGTACTGATGTCTTTGATCCGCCTATACTCGAGCCTCTTACCCCAGCCCCGTACTAATGTCCTGGATCCGCCTATGCTCAAACTCCTTAGCCTCTACCCCCGTACTGATATCCTGGCTCCGCTTATGCTCGAGCTCCTTAGCCCCACCCCCGTACTGATGTCCTGGATCCGCCTATGCTCGAACTCTTTAGCCCCTACCCCTGTGCTGATGTCCTGGATCCGCTTATGCTTGAGCTCTTTAGCCCCACCTCTGTACTGATGTCCTTTATCCGCCTATACTCGAACCCCTTAGCCCCACCCCCGTACTGATGCCCTGGATCCGCCTCTGCTCGAGCTCCTTAGCCCCACACCCATACTGATGTCCTGGATCCGCCTATGCTCCAGCTCTTTAGCCCCACCCCCGTACAGATATCCTGGATCCACCTATGCTCGATCTCCTTAGCCCCACCTCCGTACTGATGTCCTGGATCTGCCTTTACTCGAGCTCCGGAGCCACACCCCTGCACTGATTTCCTGGATCCGCCTATGCTCGAGCTCCTTAGCCCCACCCCCGAACTGATGTCCTGGATCTGGCTATGCTCGAACTCCGTAGCCCCACCTCCGTACTGCCCTGGATTCGCCTATACTCGAACTCTTTAGCCCCTACCACCCTACTATTGTCCTGGATCCGCCTATGCTGGAACGCCCGAGCCCCACCTCCGTACTGATGCCTTGGATCCGCCTATGCTCGAACTCCTTAGCCCCTACCCCCTACTGATGTCCTGGATCGGCCTATGCTCGAGCTCCTTACCCCACCTTCTTACTGATGTCCTGGATCCGCCTATGCTCGAACTCCGTAGCCCCTACCCCCCCCCCACTGATGTCTTGGATCCGCCTTTACTCGAGCTCCGGAGCCACATCCCTGCACTGATGTCCTGGATCCGCCTATGCTCGAGCTCCTTAGCCCCACCCCCCGAACTGATGTCCTGGATCTGCCTATGCTCGAACTCCGTAGCCCCACCTCCGTACTGCCCTGGATTCGCCTATACTTGAACTCTTTAGCCCCTACCACCCTACTAATCTCCTGGATCCGCCTATGCTGGAACGCCCGAGCCCCACCACCGAACTGATGTCCTAGATCCGCCTATGCTCGAGCTCCCGAGCCCCACCCCCGTACTGATCAGCTGAATCCGCTTATGCTCGAGCTTCTTAGACCCACCCCCGTACTGATGTCCTGGATCCACCTATGCTCGAACTCTTTAGCCCCTACCCACGTTCTGATGTCCTGGATCCGCTTATGCTCGAGCTCCTTAGCCTCACCCCCGTACTGATGTCCTTGATCCGCCTATACTCAAGCCCTTTAGCCCCACCGCCGTACTGATGTCCTAGATCCGCCTCTGCTCGAGCTCCTTAGCCCCACACCCATACTGATGTCCTGGATCAGCCTATGCTCGAGCTCCTTATCTCCACCACCGTACAGATGTCCTAGATCCGCCTATGCTCGATCTCCTTAGCCCCATCCCCGTACTAATATCCTGGATCCGCCTATGCTCGAACTCCGTAGCCCCTACCCCCCTACTGATGTCCTGGATCCGCCTATGCTGGAACTCCCGAGTCTCATCCCGTACTGATGTCCTGAATCCGCTAATGCTCAGCTGCTTAGCCCCATCCCCGTACTAATGTCCTGGATCCGCCTATGCTCTAACTCCCTAGCCCGACCCTCGTACCGATGTCCTGGATCCGCCTATGCTCTAACTCCGTAGCCCCACCCTCGTACTGATGTCCTGGGTCTGCCTATGCTCGAACTCTTTAGCCCCTACCCCCATGCTGATGTCCTGGATCCGCTTATGCTCGAGCTCCTTACCCCCACACCCGTAACGACCCCACCTCCGTGCCCCCCCCGAAACGACATAGGCGGATCCAAGGGGGAAAGGGGACAGATGCCCCCATAGAATCTTAGCGCCCCCTGAAATTGTCCCGGAAACCCCTGGAAAGTTCGATGGCACCCCCTGAAATGTCGTTTTCCCCGAGATGCAGGTATCGGGTTCTACTGATAGGTTTTAGCGCCTACTTGATAGGTTTTCCGGCCAAAAGTGGCGTCCCTGGTGTAGATAGCGCCCACCAGGAAATTTCCCCTTCCACCTCGCTCCCGATAGGCAATCCTGGATCCGCGTATGGGAAGCGACATTTCAGGGAGCGTCATCGACCTTGAGAGGCGTGTCTTTACAATTTCAGAGGGCGCCGATGGTCGATTGGGGGTTGGGGGAGGGGGATGGGGGAGAAGGGTGAGAGGGGGGGCACCTAGCCTACTTATTCCCTGGATCCACCCATGGTCCAAAAACAGAAACATAATACTCTTATTGTAAACTCGGACTTTTACGGTACTCTAATTACTTGTGATGCATTATGGGTAGTAATGGGTACTTTTTTACCAGACCATAAATAAACAGAAACGGCCGCGCCGATCGCCGGTGTTGCCGCGGCGTGGACGCAGGGGTGACGCGTGGTGATTTGCTACAACGTTGCGTGGAGAAACGGCATGTTTGTAAAGGTAACTTGGTGTTTCATTGATATCTTTGCAGATGGAATGTCGACATATGTCTCTTACCTAGCTGCATGCAAAATTTTATTTCCCTCCAATGACTCTAACCACCCTAAACCCCGGTGTGAAGCAAAAATGAAGCCATAAAATTACCACTTTGAAATGTACTTTACGGCTTATAGCGCGGAAGCCGTAAGAGATAAGTGGGGGGTATGAGTGAGAAAAATGACGGCAACGAAGTTTTCTATCCAGCCGTGTTAAGTTCAATACCCTAGCTATAATGGTATGGAAACCAGGGGGCTGAGAATAAAAATTTTAAAAACTTATATTTTATTTTTGCCTATAAAATAAAAAAGTTTCAGTCTGAAAAATTTTATCTCTAAATATATAATAAAGGAGGCTATTCTCTCTTATTATCTGAAATGGAAACTAATTTTTATCATTTAGATCAGAAGATATAAGCGTTTGAATGATGTTTTGGGAAATGCAGACCTTCACGGAATGGGCCAAAAATGACCCTTAAATTTCCGTTTTTGTTTTGTTTCTGTGTTTGTGCAGTACTGCACAAACCGGCCTTTAAGTTGATATTTGACTCAGAACCTGAACTGCTGTAGCTTCAGATATTTCGAGCCTGTAGTTTAGACCATGAGTTTTATGCCAAATTTAGGGTGCAAAGTTTAAAAGCTAATTTAGAGCCCTAAATTTAAAGCTTCTTCTTTCCAACTTTTTGTGTGAACTACAAATTTCCCTGATGTAAAAGGGTGCAAGTTTGAAGAGTCTAGATGAATTAGCAAAAAATAGAAAAATAAAAGTTAAAAATCACATAATATAAAACTGTGGGCAAAATTTTGAAAATTTTGAAAATTGACAACCGTGGTGCTTATTCATTTGGAAGTGCCTTCTATCCACAAAAGTTTTAGGTCTCTGATACCACCGCTCAGAACAGACAACAACAACAACAACAACCTCGGCCTGCGGCCTCGGCAGGTGCCGCTCTGGCGCAGGAGAAGCCGGTGACAATGTACGTTAGCCAAACAGTTCGATTGACAGCCGAGTTTTTTTCAGCAGTTTGATACTTATAACAACGCAATGTTGGAGTTTTAGGTTTTGTGTTCTCATTATGGCTCCATTCAATCCCCTGTCTAGGCCCATGTTTTCCTAAATTAGCATGACTCTGCATACTGCACCACGCCTGCCCTCTGTTCATATCATCAAAGAAATAAACACACGCATAATGTTTGTTTTGTTAAGCAAAGACTGGGCATGACGAGAAGAAAGGAGATACGATATAAAATATGATTGGTTTTCCGTTGGTGTTTCACCTATACCTGCAGATTTTCACCCAATTCAGCCTATTTGTTACCGAGTTATGCCCCAGCTCGAGACCTCAGCCCCACCACCGAACTGATGTCCTGGATCCGCCTATGCTCGAGCTCCTTACCCCACCCCGTTACATATGTCCTGTATCTGCCTATGCTCGAACTCCGTAGCCCCACCTCTATACTGCCCTGGATCCGCCTATGCTTGAACTCCTTAGCCCCTACCCCTACTGATGTCCTGGATCCGCCTATGCTCGAGCTCCCGAGCCCCACCCACGTACTGATGTCCTGAATCCGCTTATGCTCGAGCTCCTTAGACCCACCCCCGTACTGATGCCCTGGATCCGCTTATGTTTTAACTCTTTAGCCCCTACCTGTGTTAACTCTTTAGCCCCTTGATGTCCTGGATCCGCTTATGCTCGAGCTCCTTAGCCCCACCTCCGTACTGATGTCTTTGATCCGCCTATACTCGAGCCTCTTACCCCAGCCCTGTACTGATATCCTGGATCCGCCTCTGCTCGAGCTCCTTAGCCCGACACCCATACTGATGTCCTGGATCCGCCTATGCTCGAGCTCCTTAGCCTCACCTCCGTACAGATGACCTGGATCCGCCTATGCTGGATCTCCTTAGCCCAATCCCCGTACCGATATGCTGGATCCGCCTATGCTCAAACTCCTTAGCCTCTACCCCCGTACTGATATCCTGGCTCCGCTTATGCTCGAGCTCCTTAGCCCCACCCTCGTACTGATATCCTGGATCCGCCTATGCTCGAACTCTTTAGCCCCTACCCCCGTGCTGATGTCCTGGATCCGCTTATGCTCGAGCTCCTTAGCCCCACCCCCGTACTGATGTCCTTGATCCGCCTATACTCGAGCCCCTTAGCCCCACCCCCGTACTGATGTCCTGGACCTGCCTCTGCTCGAGCTCCTTAGCCCCACCTCTGTATTGCCCTGGAACCGCCTATGCTCAGCCCCAACCCTCTACTGATGTCCTGGATTCGCCTATGCTCGAGCTCCCGAGCCCCACCCCCGTACTGATGTCCTGGATCCGCCTCTGCTCGAGCTCCTTAGCCCCACACCCATACTTATGTCCTGGATCCGCCTATGCTCCAGCTCCTTAGCCCCACCCCCGTACTGATGTCCTGGATCCGCCTCTGCTCGAGCTCCTTAGCCCCACACCCATACTTATGTCCTGGATCCGCCTATGCTCCAGCCCCTTAGCCCCACCCCCGTATTGATGTCCTGGATCCGCCTTTACTCGAGCTCCGGAGCCCCACCCCCGGAATGATGTCCTGGATCCGCCTATGCTCGAGCTCCTTAGCCCCACCCCCGTACTGATGTCCTGGATCCGCCTTTGGTCGAGCTCCTTACCCCACCCCCTTACTGATGTCCTGGATCCGCCTATGCTCGAACTCCGTAGCCCCACCTCTGTACTGCCCTGGATCCGCCTATGCTTGAGCTCCTTAGCTCCCACCCCCTACTGATGTCCTGGATCCGCCTATGCTCGAGCTCCCGAGCCCCACCCCCGTACTGATGAGCTGAATCCGCTTATGCTCGAGCTCCTTAACACCACCCCGGTACTGATGTCCTGGATCCGCCTATGCTCGAGCTCCTTAGCCCCACCCCCGAACTGATGTCCTGGATCCGCCTATGATCGAGCTCCTTAGTCCCATCCCCGTACTGATGTCCTGGTTCCGCCTATGCTCGAACTCCTTAGCCCCACCCCTGTACTGATGTCCTGGATCCGCCTATGCTCGAGCTCCTTAGCCCCACCTCCGTGCTGATGTCCTGGATTCACCTATGCTTGATCTCCTTAGCCCACCCTCGTACTGATGTCCTGGGTCCGCCTATGCTCGAGCTCCTTAACCCCACCTCCGAACTGATGTCCTTGATCCGCCTATGCTGGAGCTCCTTAGCCCCACCCCCTACTGATGTCCTGGATCCGCCTATGCTTGAGCTCCTTAGCCCCACCCCCGTATTGATGTCCTGGATCCGCTTATGCTCGAGGTCCCGAGTTCCAACCCGCTCCTGATGTCCTGGATCCACCTATGCTCGGGCTCCTTAGCCCCACCCCGTACTGATGTCCTGGATCCGCCTATGCTCGAGCTCACTAGCCCCACCCCGGTACTGATGTCTTGGATCCGCCTATGCTCGAGCTCCTTAGCCCCACCCCCATACTAATGGCCTGGATCCGCCACTGCTTATTAAGTTTATTTAAGCAGGGAGTGCAAGGAGTCACGTGTCATGGTATTACCACAAAGAGGTTTATTCGGCTGGGAAAGAAATGGTGTGCAACGGTGGATCCTTTGGCCAGTGCTACCTATGGTTAGAGGATGCATTAACTAGTGGGTAGATAGATAGACAGATGATAAAATTTTATTGGACGGAAACAATATGACAGTTATAACAAATAGATTGACGCAAAAGCCCGAAGGCTTAAGTGGTGGGGCCTTTCTTATCTCTCTCATAAAACACATCACTTTTACCGGACCTATCACACACATACACAGTAAGATTTGGACACACATAAAGAAACAAAACACAACAAACCAAACAAGCAAACCAGTTCCTGACCACCATTTTGTTTTTTATTCGTCGCAAGTCGCCGCAGCGAGCGGGACCCTACCGCACGGCCGCCACCCGGCCGTCCGACTGATATGAATATCTAATAGACAACGCGCCCGCCGCACGAGTAGAGGAGCCGAAACGAGACAGACTACCCTGCCACCACCGGGCATTCGCGCTGGTCTATAGCATGCGTAGATAGCTATGGTATCTGTCTCGCATAGCAGCTACCAGTGCGCCGCCCGCAGCCACGCTACGGCCGAACGGCGGGGTGAGGTTTCGAGCGGAAAACTTACTAGCATTGTGTATTACATTTAATTAAAGGTACACTGTTGTTGCTATGATATGCAGCCTGCTGCGATGGCAAGATATGTCTTTGAACTAGCTTTTTGCCGAATTTTATCCACTTCCATCTATATTAACCATTCGAAATCCTGGTGTGAAGCAAAAATGAACCGATAAAATTACCACTTCGAAATGTATTTTACGGCTGTTAGCGCGGAAGCCGTAAGAGATAAGTGGGGGGTATGAGTGAGAAAAATGACGGCAACGAAGTTTTCTATCCAGCCGTGTTAAGTTCAATACCGTAGCTATCATGGTCTGGAAACCAGGGGGCTGAGAATAAAAATTTTAAAAACTTATATTTTATTTTTGCCTATAAAATAAAAAGTTTCAGTCCGAAAGTTTTTATCTCTAAATATATAATAAAGGAGGCTATTCTCTTTTATTATCTGAAATGGGAACTAATTTTTATCAATTAGATCGGAAGATATAAGGGTTTGAATGATATTTTGGGAAATGCAGACCTTCACGGAACGGGCCAAAAAGGACCCTTAAATTTCCGTTTTTGTTTTGTTTCTGTGTTTGTGCAGTACTGCACAAACCGAACTTTAAGTTGATATTTGAC
This sequence comes from Lepas anatifera, assembly GCA_034440635.1. Lineage (NCBI taxonomy): Eukaryota > Metazoa > Arthropoda > Thecostraca > Lepadidae > Lepas > Lepas anatifera. The sequence goes on from JAOTON010001304.1 coordinate 718,609, forward strand.
TCAGAACCTGAACTGCTGTAGCTTCAGATATTTCGAGCCTATAGTTTAGACCATGAGTTTTATGCCAAATTTAGGGTGCAAAGTTTAAGAGCTAATTTAGAGCCCTAAATTTAAAGCTTTTTCTTTCCAACTTTTTGTGTGAACTACAAATTTCCCTGATGTAAAAGGGTGCAAGTTTAAAGAGTCTAGATGAATTAGCAAAAAATAGAAAAATAAAAGTTAAAAATCACATAATGCAAAATTCTGGGCAAAATTTTGAAAATTTTGAAAATTGACAACCGTGGTGCTTATTCATTTGGAAGTGCCTTCTATCCACAAAAGTTTTAGGTCTCTGATACCAGCGCTCAGAACAGACAACAACAACAACAACAACCTCGGCCTGCGGCCTCGGGAAGTGCCGCTCCGGCGCAGGAGAAGCCGGTGACAATGTACGTTAGGCAAACAGTTCGATTGACAGACGAGTGTTTTCAGCAGTATGATACATATACTAACGCGATTTTAGGACGTGAGGTCTTGTGTTCTCATTATGACTCCATTCAATCCAATGTGTAAGACCTTTTTTTCTAAACTAACATGTCTCTGCACACTGCGCCACGTTTGCCCTCAGTTCATGTCATCACTAAATAAACACACGTATAAATTTGGTTTGTTAAGTAAGGACAGGGTATGCCCAGAAGAAAGGACATACAATATAAAATATTATGGGTTTGCCGACCATATTTCACCTATACCTGCATATTTTCACCCAATGCAGCCTATTTGTTACCGAGGCAGCTTCGGTAACCCTATGTCCTAGTCCGCATGAGCAGTAACGTCTGCAGTGAATGAGAGCGAAGAAACCGTTATAATTGGCTGAAGCATGTTGGTATGCTGTGTGTTTGTCTCCTGGTCTAAATTATCCCTTATAGCCTATTATTCCTTAGAATTCCTACAGTGCATGTGCAGCACAGTACAGCGTCATAATGCCGCCAATTGGGATTAGCAGATAGTATTCTGCTTTTACTCGCAAAGTTTTAGCAAAATCGGTCGATTGGCTCCCGAGATAGCCTCAATGACCATAAAATCTAATGCGCATGCGCACTGACCTTTGTAGTTATTAAGGGTAACAAAAAGTTCATGCTGAATTTAAGCATGTTGGCTCTCCTCTGTTCATTTCCTCCTCTGAAATATCCTCAACTTTAAGGCTTAATTTGATAATTTCTAATGCGCATGCGCAGACCACTGCAACTTCAATTTGAAATTTTTTGTTTTTATTCCGTGTAATTATCTTGTTCACAAAATTTCAAGGAAATCGACCCGTAGGTTGCCGAGATGGCCTCTGTTACACTTAGTTTCACTGCGCATGTGCAGTGACCTTTCATTGACCTGAAGACCAGATTCGAAATCTGCATGACCGATTGTCACTCAATGGTATGGTTGGATAACATGGGACAGAATGCAATGAGATTTAAATATCATTTATATGTCTAAACACGGGGGCGGATACAAAGGGCGAGGCTAGGGGGCTTAATCCCCCATGTGAAAAGTCCTACAGCTATGGCATAGGCGGAGGATGTTTCAAAGCAATGATCAGGATGCTCAAAAGAATAGGTGAATTCAGGGTGGTGGGGGAGGGGGTATAGGGGGCACGTGCCCCCTTGATCGACCCTCGGCGCCCCTTGAAATGGCCACGGCGCCCCCTTAGACATTTGATGGCGCCGCTTGAAATGCCACTGCCCAACCCCCTAAGATACGAATATCTGCGCCCATCGGAAGGATTTTGCGTCCACTTGATAGATTTTGCCGGTCAAAAGTGAGGCCCCCAGTTCCGGATTACACCCCTTCCCCCGGGACGATTTCTCCCCTCTCGGAAATATTTGATCCGCTTTTACTCGAGCCCCTTAGCCCTCCCCCATACTGATGTCCTGGATCCGCCTATGCTCGAGCTCCTTAGCCCCACCTCCGTACTGATGTCCTGGATCCGGCTATGCTTGAGCTCCTTAGCCCCACCCCTGAACTTATGTCCTGGATCCGCCTATGATCGAGCACCTTAGGCCCATCCCGGCACTGATGTCCTGGGTCCGCCTATGCTCCTTAGCCCCACCCCCGTACTGATGTCCTGGATCCGCCTATGCTCGAGGTCCTTAGCCCCACCACCTTACTGATGTCATGGATCCGCCTATGCCCGAGCTCTTTAGCCCAATACCTGTACTGATGTCCTGGATCCGCCTATGCTTGAGCTCCTTAGCCCCACCTGATAGGTTTTGCCGGTCAAAAGTGGCGTCCCCCTGGTCCGGATGCCCCCGCCCCCCGGAGGTGCCCCCACCCATCGGCAATCCTGGATCCGCCTATGGATAGATGATAAAATTTTATTGGACAGAAACAATATGACGGGTATAACAAAGAGATTGACGCAAAAGTCCGAAGGCTTAAGTGGTGGGGCCTCTCTATCTCTCTCATAAAACACAACACTTTTTACCGTACGTATCACACACATACACAGTAAGATTTGGGCACCCATAAAGAAACAAATCACAACAAACCAAACAAGCATACCAGTTCCAGACCACCATTTTGTTTTTTATTCGTCGCAAGTCGCCACCGCGAGCGGGACCCTACCGAACGGCCGCCAACCGGCCGGCCGAGTGATCCGCTGCATGCACTCGGATAGAAATGTTATGCCTTTCTTGCACGCATTCACCGGCTGCAGCCTACCGCCGCAGAACAAAAGCTCCATGCAAGAAGGGCAGAATGACGTCACTACTGCTGCGGCAAAAAGGTGACCGAAGTATTTTGGCCCTCAGTAGCGAACTAGTCATCGGAGCGTCATGAAACAAAAACGGCAGAGCTCATAATCTCCCATACTACAAGTATAGAGAGAGCCATTGATTTCACTTGAGCATAAGGGCACTTTATCACGTGATGAATCTATTACAACCTATGAAAACCGCATCAAATTCAGTCTTTATCATCATATAGCTCAAAACCTATGGGAGACGCGCGGGTATGGTCAGGCAGACGGTTGTAGAACTTGAGCCGGGCTTTTTTTGGTACCAATTTCGAAAAGAAAATTTGGAAATATATAGTCCTAAATTCCGAAAAAAACAAAAAATATTGTATTTTTTGCAAAAAATATTTCCCATTAACTCAGAAATTTGCATTTAGAATATGTTGTTGTAATGCCAATACCCATCTCAACAAAGAAAACTGCGTTAAAAAATGTCCAGAATTTTGAAAGTTATACGATTTTAAAGTTTTAGGCCATAATTGCAATGTTTTGGAAAAAGGGCCAAAACTGACCTTCAAAATTATGCTTTTGGTTCAGTTTAGTGTCTATGCATTAATGCACAGTCCATTCTGTCTGTAAAAATCCAGTTTGGAACACCTAGCATCATATCTTCAGATATTTCGAACTTCTAACTTTGGTAATGCATTTCACTACAAGTTGGAGGTAAAAGTTTCAAAAAATCATTTTGGAAGTACAAATTTGGATTTTTTCCTTCAAACTTTGAGCAACAACTGGTAATTGATTGTGTGTAAAAGAGTGTAAGTTTGAGAGCTGTAGACTAAAAATAGAAAAATAGAAAAATAAAAGTTTATAAAAACATAATCCAAAATTTTGGAAAAGTTTTTGCAAAATT
>JAOTON010001305.1:0-197500 GCA_034440635.1 Lepas anatifera
AAAATCTGCAGCCGTCGGGATTTTTTATGGGTTTCTGCCTTTCATCCCTGCAAGTTTTAAGTATCTGATACCAGTCCTCAGAACAGACAACAACTACTACTACTACTACTACTACGGACAACAGAGAACGAAAAACTGTCAGTATAGAAGCCGTTTCTCACTTCGTTCGTCACCGGCTTCTGACAGACAGACACGACGAGACCGGAAAAACTGTCAGAATAGAAGCCGTTTCTTACTTCGTTCGTCACCGGCTTCTGACTACTACTACTACGGACAACAGAGAACGAAAAACTGTCAGTATAGAAGCCGTTTCTCACTTCGTTCGTCACCGGCTTCCTGACAGACAGACAGACCACGACGAGACCGGTAAAGCGGCCAGAATAGAGCCTCTTGAGAAATCTCAATGCGCTATGCTCCATGGATTTCGTCATGCGGCTCTGACGACGAGGACGATGTGACCGGAAAAACTGTCAGAATAGAAGCCGTTTCTTACTTCGTTCGTCACCGGCTTCTGACAACGACGAGACCGTAAAAACTGTCAGAATAGAAGCCGTTTCTTACTTCGTTCGTCACCGGCTTCTGACGGACAACAAAGGACGAAAAACTGTCAGTATAGAAGCCGTTTCTCACTTCGTTCGTCACCGGCTTCTGACAGACAACGACGAGACCGGAAAAACTGTCAGAATAGAAGCCGTTTCTTACTTCGTTCGTCACCGGCTTCTGAAAGAAATCTTATTTTCTATACAACAATACTTATCTTTAAAGTTAGGGTCACAAAGTCCTCTGACTGTTCGAACCAGGTAATCATTCTAACAATGTACTGGCATAGAGGATTCGGACCTACCCTCTAGAAGCGGCATCAAATGCTATTGAATCCAAAAGTAGGCTTGACTGACATATTAACGTATAGTGTTCTCTGGTATGCTGGTTTTCGTGGGATTCTTCTAATTTCATTCTTTTCAAATCAATCCAGTCATGCAATTTGTGAATTCAGCACATTTTTGAAAAGTATTTATCAACGATATTCGACTGTCCAACTAAGTCATTGCATCAAGGGTAGCGCCATAGTCATGCAACTGGAGACCGGCGTGAATGGTTCATATGCCCCACAAGTTTCTCTTTAAAATTGATGTACAATAGTGGCTAATTTAGCTTCAAAGCTAGCATCTACGCAACCAGGAGCAGCAAACCTCAACGCCATATAGTGTGTTGTGGCCTACATTCTCGTGTCTTCGGGAAGGAAGCCCTTTAATGGCTCTCGCCTTGGCCCCGGTCCTCATGCAATCACGTCCCGAAAGCGCCGCCAAGAAATTTTTGGCTCATAATCGTCAGCGCTGTCCGCCGGCGGTCGCGGCGCCAGCTGCTATCGATCACTCGCGCAGCAGTCGACTTCCCCTGCAGCGATGTCTGATCTGTGTGACGGTATAGCCTACCCACTCAGGCGGCTACGGCTCGGTTGCGGCTCCTCGGACGGGCCAGATCAGTGACGTTGCATCGGTCGGGATCTCGGTCTTGGGATGAACGCGTGTCGGGCCGGCTCGCTTAACTAAGAGTATTCATGATTGATTTGTTTATACTTTTACGAGCTACGGATGTGCTTTGAACACTGCCAGTTGCGAATATACGCGGGTTGTTTGAGGGAGTCAACGCTTAAAATTATGAACACTGTGTTTTTTAAGCAAAACGCGCAAAAATGGGTGACAGAGAGGCGAATATCCTGTTTCCCCTACTCCTGAATCCGCCACTGAACACCACCACATTGTCAACAAGGAGCAGCACCACTTCAATATGGCATGTACGTGCTATCAACGAGCAAAAAAAAACGGGACCTTAGCGTGTTTTAGGGAGCTCGTCTGACGTCGTATGTGGTACATCAGAGAACTTACTCAGCATGGGCATATTCAGTATTTTTCACGGAGTGATGAGCATCAACCACCATGATCTCAATTTTCAAGGACAGTACAGGGTGCAATAGCTGCAATGGACTACCTACTGTAGTCTCAGGCCAACTTCCTCGTGTTTAATGACACCCTTTTCATCCAACAAGGTATACCATCAGCGTTACTTTGCAGCGTTGCTTTGATACGTTATGGCTGGGGGGATCCAGTTGCGCGTAGCTTCCGCCCGCGCTCTCCCTACGCCCGCGCTGATTTGGGCGCAAGTTTGCGCGTAAGCGATTTGGAGGGATGTTCGGGAAAGAGCAATCGCGCGGAGCTCCGCGGCGGCGTAAGTTAGCGCGGTGCATCGGGGGCAATCCGAGGCGGTGGTGAATAGTGCCGACGACCGTCGTAAATGGACGCTAAGGGTGAAATTCCCATAGAATACAGTGCTTTTCTCGCCGTAGTAAACTCACGTCATAGGTTACAGCCTGATGACTGCTGTACGGTGTCAGGATTTCCTGGCCGACTGTGGGGGGAGGGGATGAGAGGAAGACACGGCCCCGCGCTGGGAGGTGCGGTGATGATAAAAGTGCTCAGTTCGGATAAAGGGAAAAGCCTTCACCGTAAACGACAATTTATAAGTGCGATCTCCAAATCAATGAAGCATACATGAGAAAATGATATGATTTGGCTTACTCCGAATGCGTTTTTATTTTAAGCCTACCTCAAGTCAATTTATCTGGGCAGGACACGGGCTTCACGCAACACACTTTTGCCTCGTTGTACTATGGTGCCATTGGATTAGTCGGAGCACTGGGGGAGAGATGAGCCGGGCAGGCCCCAAGAAGCCTGGTTCGGCGAGTGCATTTAGTGTATTTTCTGCATTCCGCCTATGAATTTGACCCCATTTTCCTTATCTTTCTGCTTTTGAAACAACACCATATATTAAAAAATCCTCACGCCCACAGTTCTCAGGGTGAACTGGGTTATCGCTGGCGTTCCATGTCAGCCACGACGAGACCGTTCGGGGACGGTGAGTGGTACGAAACGTAAGATACGTCCTGGGGCGAACAACAATGTTTATTGGAGGACAGTTAGCATTACGGCTGGTGATCCACTGCCACAGCTGCAGTGATCTACGTTTCTCTTCGCCTGTGTCTCTTCTGGCGATTTCCCAATGAGATGTTGGGAGTTTGTGGGCCTCGATTTTTATTAAAAATACATGTTTTGTCGAACGCAAATCATATAACTTGGCTTCACTGACATTTCCAATATCTTTTTATTACTTTAAAAGAATCATACAGGCTTCCGTGCTGTCTTCCGCGCTGTTGAAAAGACGCGGGAAGTTAGCGCGTAAGACGGCGAATTGCGACACTACTTCCGCCACAACTTAGCTGCGCGCCGATGGATCCCTCGAAAAGCCGCTGCGCGCTAACTTACGCCCCCGCGCAGCTGCGCGCTGTCTACCGCGCGTCCGGATCCCCCCAGCCTATATCTATTAGGGATGGGGGGCTGAACCTTTAAAGGGAATGTGGCACATTCATAACGTGATTTTAACTGAGATAGCCAAGTTGTAAAGCAGGTCGGAAAACCCGGTACTCCATATATCATTTTTCTTGGAACTCGATATTTCCGTAGCAAAAAGCTAAAACCTACCTGACACCAGCCCCCTCATCAGCCACTCGCCGGGCGGCCATTGTTGTGAGCTGCTGGCAGGGCATATTTTAAGGAAAAGCCAGTGGGGGGGCATTTCTTGTGCTGGCCATTATAGTGTCTTCAAGGGGTCAAGACCCCATTTTGAGGGGGTTTACTAAAACTTAGACGCGTTAGTGTTAAAGAAGTGTTTCTCAATTTTTTAGTTATTCCAAGTCTAGAGATTATAGATGCTGCCCAGGGCTGCCAGATTTTTTCAGCGGAAAAGGTCAAACCGAGTTAGAAAAAGGGCCAAAGAGGGGTGTGACGGCACACGTCACATGATTCCGTTCCAATGAAGACCTGAACGTACACGGGGAAGAAATCAAAGCCGTCTACGCTTCAGCTGCATCGCCACGCAGCCAGACCAGCGCTGTCGGCCGAGTACCGCTGTCCCTCAGGAACAAACAAACGCGTGCTGACACCACACAGGGGGAGGGGCAAGCTGTTGTTCACCAGCAGCGCGACCTGGCCCATGCCCGAAAACTTCCGGGAGTGACGCTCGCTGGCTGGACAGTGGCAGATTTCGAAATCACGAGGGGGCACCGGGCTCACCATTCCATTTGTTCGTTTCCCTGACAAGCCACCGTTTCCTCCTTTAACACTTTCAAGTTCGCTCCGGATGCCAGTGCCGAGGTCCCAGTTTTACGAGCCTGGAGCCGCCACTGGAGATATAGTCCGCAGCAAGTGTGAGTCTCGGCACCTGGCCTAACGTTACCATGGCAACGGCTGTCGAACCCACGAGTTCACCTCAGGTCACCAAGCCGTGCCAAAATTCCGTGACCGGCCGGGTGTGCCGGGCTTTTGGCCACTGGTTTTTATTCCTTTTTGTGTTTTTGTGCTTACTTTATTTCGTCGTGTCTCTATATGGCTCTTCCCTGTGGTAACATGCTATGCTTTTGAGGCCAACATAATGCCCAGAAAGAAAATTGGCCGTTAACTTAAAGAAAAACTGTACCACGAAACCAAAGAGTGTCATTGACCTCTCTCAGTAATTTACCTACAGCCTTGGGTAGTCTGTATTTTTATCACTCTTAAGCTGAATGTTAGAAGATCTATCACACACTATGTACGGCGCACACGGGGGGGGGCAGGCTGACTGTTCTCATAGTATCTGGAACCAATTTCCTGTAGTGTCAGCGTGTTAGTGAATGCGTGTTTTTGTGTGAAAACGGGCTGACCGCCCCGAAAGCGACACAGGCGGTGATGTACCGTCTGTGCCCAGGAGGAGTGAGGGAAAAATATTGTACATTGATTGTAAACCTTTGCCGGGAAGGCTCTCCTAGCTATTGCCTTTTCATTATTCTTTTTGGCACTATTTTTCTCCCCCCTCCAAAACAACCGCGCACGAGCCCCTCGTGTGGTGCAGCGTGGAAAGAGCAGTCCGCACGGAAACAGCTGTGAGCTACGGAGAAAGAAGCAGCCGGCGCTGGCGCAAGCAACGCGTGCGAGGGTCGCTGACCGAGCGGCCCTCCCGACACGGGCAGCAAACAGAAAGCAGGTCAGCTTGTACCCGGAAACGCGTCGGCCAATAGAACGGCCCCACGGAACGGGCGTGAAAAGCAGAGTGAAAGCTGCGAGGTGAGGAGGTGAGAGAGGTGAGAGGAGGAAGGCATTCAAGGAGAGGAGGTGGTGGAAGCCGGAGTGGCTCGGACGCAGGGCACCATGTGAGGCGGAGTGATTCAGCCGGGGGCCACCGTGTTGGGCAGAAGCAGATTCAAGGAGAGGCCGGCGAGAAGGAAGGAGGTTAGAGACTCAGGACACCATGTGAGGCGGAGTAATTCAGCCGGGGGCCGCCGTATTGGAGAGAAGCATTCAGCCAGGGGCCGGCGTGTGGGATGGAGAGACTCGAGATGAAGCCCGATTAAAGTCAGACTGATTTAAGACAGAGTGATTCGGCCAGGAGCACCATGTGAAACAGACAGATTCGGCCAGAGGGCTGGGTGTGATATGGAGAGATCCGGACTTGGGTCTGGGGAGTGAAGAGGGCCCTCTCTTCTGAGGCGGCGTGTATACAAAATTCGGTGTCGGAGCTTTAAGAGCGTTATAGGAAGCCGACAAGAAAACCCTGGCAGCAACAAGCAAACAAGTGAGTCTGGACCGCCTCCCATTCCCAAACCCTCGAAAATTTCTTTATTATAGCAAAATGAACTGAGCTTTGGAGCGCCTACCCGGTAGGGGTGGGGGGGGAGGTGGATGAAGCCCTGGGGGACGGGCAGGGGTTAATAAGTGTGTGTGCGTACGAACAGGGGTCACCGGTGCGATTTTAGCGAGTCTGAAAATGTACTTGCTTAAGCGGAGGGTTCGTCGCCATGTTATTTTGTTTATTTTTTTGCGCCGCGTTAGGCTCACAACGACTATGGAGCATTTTTTCAGATTCGTACCTATATTTAGACGGTGTCAGGTCAGGTCCAGGTGAATGTCAGGTCAATGCCAATGAGGTGAAGGTCAGGTCAGGTGAAAGTCAGGTTAATGAAATGATGAAAGGGGAAAATAAAGCTTTTTCTTGCAGAGGGCCTTACTGGAAGCAATAGGACAGTCGAGCAATGGGGTGGGCAGCTCATCGCCGTAATTACGACGAGTATTCAATCGTTATCATGGCTTTCCTTTTGCCGATTACAAAACAAACACCCTCATTCTTCGCCGTTATGGAACAAAAACACAGGAAAAATACTACGAGTTAGCAAATTGGTTCACACCCTTTTTCGATCGTAAATTCGGTTGAACCTCATGATCAGCAATGGGCGGGGCCAATCACGACCATTACGATATTGACCTAACCACACGACGAGAATCTTCCACGAGCTGCAAGTAAAAATTGGCCTCTAGCTGGCCCATACTCTCCCGCGCCGCCACACCGAATCGGGCCGTAATAATCACGCATTAAAGTTTGGCCAAATTTTGTCGCCAAGTAGTACGTATGTATAAACAATAAGATCGCTAACAGAGGGACGACTTCTCGCCGCTTCATAGTTTTAATCCCTTTTAAAGCCAGTATGACAAGCAGCGTCATTTTTTGTGCGTTTGCTCTTCTTTTTATATTTGCATTTATTTTGTCAGGGCCTGGGGCCTGGAGCTCTCTAAATAGCTGCAACGCAAAGCAAAGTCTCATCTTAATAGCCGAAGTTTAGACTTAAGCATCCAAAACCGATCTTTTGTCGTTCTGATTTTATACTCGCATCTATTATGTCGATGCTTGGGGCTCGGAGCCCCCTCAAGGGTTGCAACGCAATGCAATTCTCATCGTAAATAGACGAAGCTCGGGCTTAAGCTTTCAAAAACCAATTTCAGAATGCTTGGGTTTGGATCGCGTGTCTTATAAGTTCCGATTTTGTCTCGACCCGGGTGAAAGCAAAAAGGATTGCTCCCTTATTTTGGTTTTGGTTTTATAATAGCACCTATTATGTCAGGGTCTGGAGCTCGAAGCTTTATGCACGGTTTCAATGCAAAATACATTTTCGTCTTAAAAGTCGAGGTTTGGGTTTAAGTATCCAAAACGCAGCATTTTTCTCGTACTGATTTTATAATGGCACCTAAGAAGCCAAAGCCTGGGGATCGGAGCTTTCTAAATAACTGGCATGCGAAGACAAGTTTGTCTTAATTGGCGGAAGCTTGGGCTTAAGCTTTCAAAAGCCATTCTTCAGTGCTGGTCTTGAGTATAAAGGCTCCGGGGCATCGCAGTTTTTTCTTTTAGCCTCCTCGAAAACGGAATATTTTTAGCCTGCCCTTCTAGAATACTTGCCGTTTGGATCGGGTGTGCTAAAAGTTTTGGTTTTGTCCCGACCCGATCGAAGGCAAGAAAGCTTGCACCCTTCTAAATAGCCGCAACGCAATGCAATTCTCATCTTAATAGACGGAGCACGGGCTTAAGGTTTCAAAAGCCGGTTTCAGCATGCTGCTGTTTGGATCGAGTGTTTTATAAGTTCCGATTTTGTCCCGACCCAGTCGTAAGCAAGCAGACTTGCCTCTTTGTTTGATTCGTTTTTTAATCGCACCTATTTTGTCAGGGCCGAGGGCTCGGAGCTTTCTAAATAGATGCAAAGCAAAGTCAATATGATCTTAAATAGTAGAAGCCAAGGCTTAAGCTTACAAACCAATCTTCGGCGCAGGTGCTAAGTTCAAGAGCTCTGGAGCGTTTTCCCTTTTATGCAAAACAAAGACGCAACATTTGGTTGTCTGGTTTTTATGCTGGCTGCTGGGACCGAGCGTTTTAGAATCGTCCATTTGACTCAACCCTGTCGCAAGTGGGATGTGCAGGGCAAAATAAGTCAGTTCGGGCAGTTCAAGCCGTAAACTAAATATAGGTCAGTCCTTGTCTGCGAGGAGCACTATGCCGTGGTTAAGATAGGACTGAGTGGGCGCATGCGCCACCATGTCAGGGGATAAGTCCCGCCTCTCCGGGGACCGGGCGGCCCCCCATTGGAGCATACAGGCAGGAAGGGAGGGGCTTGCGCGCCTGTCGGGAAACTAGTACTGCAGTAGATCCTTACGACGGGATTCGGGGGGGTGGCAGCGACGGATTAAGGATTTCTCTCGGGGGCACGAAAGGGGGTGACTGGTGGGACTGGGCGCGCGGCCATAATTATTAGAGTACCTATCGGTGCAGTTTTAAGAAGTTTTGGGGTAAGGGCGGATGAGCCTACAACCTCACGCAAACATGCCGCTCAAGATAGGCTGAAGCGCACTCAAAACTGCGAATAGCATTTGGAGACGCCCATATGCCTCCAAAAGGTTCCAAGCAGGTGAAGAAGGGCTGTCAAAGCAGCGCAGTCGTGCAACGTGGTTCGGACCAAGCTCCCCAACACCATTCCACCTCTCAATCGCGCATGGAGTATTACAATAAAGACGCAAGGATTATTCAAACACTATCCTATGCGCCATGGCCGCGCCTTTTGTATCCTTCTAGCCTTCGGGCCCATCGGCTCCCGAAAGAGAGTCAGGCCGGCTCTCCTCTTTCTGGGGGTCACGGAGGCGCCGAAACGTGCACTGTGATTGCCCTTGAACCGACCTTTACTCTACATCACCTCACCCGCCTGTCTTAGCAACCCGGTACTATCCTTCTAGCCTTCGGGCCCATTGGCTCCCGAAAGAGAGTCAGGCCGGCTCTCCTCTTCCTGGGGGTCACGGAGGCGCCGAAACGTGCACTGTGATTGCCCTTGAACCGACCTTCACTTTACATCACCTCACCCGCCTGTCTTAGCAACCCGGTACTATCCTTCTAGCCTTCGGGACCATTGGCTCCCGAAAGAGAGTCAGGCCGGCTCTCCTCTTTCTGGGGGTCACGGAGGCGCCGAAACGTGCACTGTGATTGCCCTTGAACCGACCTTTACTCTACATCACCTCACCCGCCTGTCTTAGCAACCCGGTACTATCCTTCTAGCCTTCGGGCCCATTGGCTCCCGAAAGAGAGTCAGGCCGGCTCTCCTCTTCCTGGGGGTCACGGAGGCGCCGAAACGTGCACTGTGATTGCCCTTGAACCGACCTTCACTCTACATCACCTCACCCGCCTGTCTTAGCAACCCGGTACTATCCTTCTAGCCTTCGGGCCCATTGGCTCCCGAAAGAGAGTCAGGCCAGCTCTCCTCTTCCTGGGGTCACGGAGGCGCCGAAACGTGCACTGTGACTGCCCTTGAACCGACCTTCACTCTACATCACCTCACCCGCCTGTCTTAGCAACCCGGTACTATTCTTCTAGCCTCCGGGCCCATTGGCTCCCGAAAGAGAGTCAGGCCGGCTCTCCTCTTCCTGGGGGTCACGGAGGCGCCGAAACGTGCACTGTGATTGCCCTTGAACCGACCTTCACTCTACATCACCTCACCCGCCTGTCTTAGCAACCCGGTACTATCCTTCTAGCCAGAGCTGCAAAAATCTCAAATCTGTCGGGCACTTTCGAAAAAACCTCCAAATCTGTCGGGTGGTTAGGATAGGACTATTAAAATTGTCTAAAACCCATTCAATTGGTAAAATGTTCCTACTCTTTTTCCACATTCTTAATAGAAAATACTAAAATTAGCATAAAAAACTTCAAGTTTGGCACCAATGGATATCATTATCCTTACTTTTGTGCTCTGATCCTTATATGTGTGATATCCTTATTCTTCGTGCTCTGAAGCCGCCTATGGAAAATCTAAGTGGAATGACACAAGTCTATTAATTTTCAAAACTCTAGAACTGAGACTGTTCTTCGGGTTTTCAATTATCAGACACGCTCAGGAAATTAAGGTGATCGGCAGAAACCTATAACAAATTGAATACCGAACCACCAATTCCTATTTTCTGGAGTCACCATTGGTAAAGGAAATTTATTATTGGATGTAATTTGAGATTTGTGGACGTACAGCATACAAATAGTGTGTGTCAAAGTCAGCTCGACTGGGTCTTGAATAAGACTCAGTCTTGAATTCAGATGATTTAGGTCACAGGTGGAAATATACAATAACATGAAAAGCAGCCCCCCTTTTTCAGTCCTCTGCAGCCGCCATTGACAAAAAATGCTGCACTAGAATGAGAATAAGTGATATTTTGTTATTATGTTACATAGTCCAGCCCAGAATACTTAAAAATATAGTTTGCAATGGAAGAAAGCTGACCTGGTTCCCATACCATGTGGTTACTTATGCCAGCTTCTGCAGATTTTCATGATTTCAGTTTTTGGAGGTGGGAGGGGGTAATTTGGAAGGAACCCCCAAAATTTATATATGGATTTTGCTCTGATGGCCAGACAAACAGGATTGGAGGGGTACTTTTTTATATTCGAAAGTGTTTTTAAGGATCATGGCTACTTGTAGTTGAATACAAACATGTAATATTAGCTTTCCATGACTTTAAATGCATGTTTACATGAAAAACCCTAAATTTTGAAGCTGTTGGCTATCTCAAAGTTTTTCATGCATTGCCGTGCTCATTTCCATGAGGGTACGTGGTTTAGGATCTGAAGTTCATGAGGCTAATAAATAACCTTAAATCAGTTAGATAGTAAATGTCAAATAAATATCATGTTTCCAAGGAAGTTAAGAGTAAAAGGAATGAGTAAAGGTTGCACTAGGCTGTGTTTTTGTTATATCTTTGTCCCCCTGACATAGATCATAGGCATATTTAGGTAAGTGAATAAAATGAAATAGGAGAAATAGTTTGGTACTTAAAACTCAAATTAATGTGGAAAGGTGAAGAGTTTTGTTTCTTTGGCATCTACAAATCCACTGATGAAGGTATGCAACTTTTGTGGTTAATTCTGGACAAACAGGCATTGGATTTAAAAGAAGATGGAAGGGAAAATCAAATGTTTTAGTCTAATTTGACCAGTCTGCTGGTAAAATTCATTTTTCCCTTATTAATATCATTTAAAATTATTGATAAACAGTGAGCATAACATACTGTGTGGAAATAAATGTAAGCTGCCGAAATTACAACGAACACCACATCACTTACTTGTTTGTTTTCTCCCCACACTGTTCTGATCTGCCCGCTGTTTGATCCATGCTTCAAAACGACCTCCTTGGCCAAAACCACTGTTCCTGAACTTGCAGGGCAGCCCAGAATGCTTGATTCGCTGATGCTCCTTAAAAAACGTTCCTCGCCAAAATACCCACATCCCTCAAATCCACATTTAAGCTTGACACGGGACGGTGGAAGGGGCTTCAGCTTAATCGGAGCCATTTATCAGTCCTTCAACTATGGACGATGAAACCCAGGCTCAACCAGTTTAATCAAGATGTATACCAAAGTAATGCAAGAGAAAAATAATCAAAAACACAACCTTGCAACGTATTGCCTCCACCACACCACGGGATTCTAGGGCCTTGGCCTCCGCCATATCCACAAGACAACACACCAAACCGCAGGGCTGCTTTTCTTCAAACCAAAGATACCTTTTACACCGGCTTTGTTCAAACAGCGCCCTTGCGGCAGCGTTGAGCGTACTTCCAAACGAAGGAAACGAAGGAAAAAAACTGTTTTGCCTGTCGCCTTTACCTTTACGGCGGCCTGTCGGGCCAAGCTGTCGCGTGCTATGGAATACAAATCGGGCCCGACAGGCCGGTGAAGGAATTTTTCCAGCAGAGGATTTTCTGGGTGACGTTTAAAAGGCCCTCTGTGCATAAGGCCCTCTATTCAAAGGTCCCTCGATTCATAAGTCCCTCGAAAAGACCCTCTGTGCATAAGGCCCTCTATTCAAAGGTCCCTCGATTCATAAGTCCCTCCATTTTCCATCGGTTCCTGCCGCACACTGGCTTGATATGGGAGAGGTGCAAATTCATGAAAAACTTGTTGAGTGAAAGAGGTGACAATTCTAATATCGAGTTTTTTTAGAACAAAAAATATTTCCTGCTTCCTTTCAAGATTTTTTTTCTCACAGATTGTAAGATCTGTCGCAAGACCATACCGTGCCCTAAAATCTGTCGGGCACTTTATGACCCGAGAGCCCGACTTTTTGCAGCTCTGCTTCTAGCCTTCGGGCCCATTGGCTCCCGGAAGAGAGTCAGGCCGGCTCTCCTCTTCCTGGGGGTCACGGAGGCGCCGAAACGTGCACTGTGATTGACCTTGAACCGACCTTCACTCTACATCACTTCACCCGCCCGTCTTACTAACCCGGTACTATCCTTCTAGCCTTCGAACCTACGGACTCCCTCTGGCTACGCTGTCCGCTGCCGGAACCTTCTGGTCTAAACCACGGAGCACCGATCGCACAAAAAAGGGAACGTGGGATGTCGGAGATTGATGTCAGTCGTTTTGTTACACACTTACCAGGCCGAAACGATGAAGATAAGAGGATCAGGCGGGCTCCGCCGTAACGGAGGAAGTTTTTCCCGTGACGGGGGGTACGCTGTCAATTTGTGGGATAGCCTAGCCGGAAAGGGCGTGGCAGGCGTCGACTCATGGCTCTGGCTGGGCCATGGGGGAGCCGACGTGAGGGACGGGCGGTCAGTGTCGGACTCGTGGGCGGGTAGGGTCCGAGGGAGGACCGAGCCTAGGGAGGCTCCCCACGCTAGGAAGTTGTTTGCGAGTAGACTAGGGCGTGAACGCCCGGAGGCTAGTAAAATTAAAAGCCGCAACTCGGTCATTCCGGTGGTCCCATGTCCGTGACCTCCAAGCCCTAGGGGCAACGGCTCAGCGATGCATCCACTAGCATGGTCCGTGCAGGCGGGATTTGACGCAGCCAGCGTTTAGTAAGTTTCCGTTTAGGGAGAAAATGAGGCGGGAAGGAGGAGCACTGGATCATCGGGGAAGGGCGGAGCTGAGTTACCTCCTGTCGGGCTCTAGCCAAGCCCTGGGAGCTGCGGCCGCCGGTGTGGGTGCGCGTGAGTAACTGGCGGTGGGTGAGTGACAGGACATAGAACGAGGAACGTTTGGTGCCTTAGAGCGGCCTGCAGGTAGCGGGTCGTACCGGTCTGACCGACCGGGGATCCCGCCACTCGCGCCCCTCCATCGGTTGCGCCCGCAAACGGTAGCAAAGCGTAAGCATAGCCCCAGGTGAATTCGCCCACTTCTTTCTGCCGGGGGATGTGCAGCCCGGCCTAATTGGTTGATGTGGTTGAGATGGGGCCGAATCGGCCATCCTCTATGCACGCCCTTTCACGAATAAATAAGACCCTACCACGGTCACGGATAGGAGGAGTGTAACCTTCTACATACCACTCGCGTTGGCCGACGGGGCTCTAGCCGTCAGATCTCGGAAACACCGGGGGGGGATATGAAATTGGGGAGGGACTCAGAATTTTTAGAACAAGTGAGAGGCGCGAGAAAGAATGGCCCTAGGTCAAGGTGATTTATGAGTGCATGCTTAGCGTAAGGCCCCGGTGGTGAGAATGTTTACTGAGGGCATTCGTTCCGGATCTGACAGCGAGAGCACACGCCGGAATGGGTGACGTGGCAGAAAAAGTGGGAGGAGGGTATTAAGGTAGGGGACTGATTTAGGGGTTAACGAAGCTGAAAAGTGCTGGCATAGGCAAAACAAATCCTCTCCCAGAGAGACTGGACCCCTGTTATGTGGAAATAGCCCACCGAGATAGACGATTTTTGAGGCGAGAAGTCAGTGCAGCTCAGAGAACCACGATAGGAGGGTACGAAAGGGCAAGTAGTTAAGGTAGCTATGGAAGAATCGGTTAAAGAGGGGGGTGTAAACTTATGATGATAGGTCCGAGGGAAATAGAGTTAGCGGGCACTTAGAGGGGCGAGGAGAGGATTGACGGTTTCGGTGCCGCTTCTATGCGGGTAATACTTGGCGTACGGGTGGTTAAACGGGCCCCCAAAATCGTGAGAGGCGGGTGGGACCCCTGCCACCAGGGAGGGCTACAAAGCTCGGCACTAGCTGTATTCCCTTCCTGGAACCAAAGGGTGTTGAGTGGGAGTGTCGGGACACAGGCTCGCCCGTCTGGAGGACTCGGCCAAGTAAGCCGACATTGTCCACTTCCCATCGTCAACTCGGCCCGCCACCCGACCGCGCACGCGACGAGCACGACCTCTCTCAAAAAAATTTAGTGTGATGCTGGGAGCGGGTGCGACGTCGCCACCATCGTGAGCGAGCGGGTCACGGCCACGAGCAGCCGCCACAGCGGACCACCGAGAGGTCGGCCCGCCCGACACATCAACCACATCAGCGGCGACGACGCCAGAGCCCAACTCGCACCGTGCGACGCGCCCCGCGATCCCAGCGCCCCCGTCACAGGGGCAACATTTTATTTCCACTAAAATAGCCAAATAATCACCACAAAAGCCAGATTTTAGGCTAAAACGACCCCTAGCGGTAGTCATAAAACCACAGAAAAAGCGATTTGTATCATTGTTTAAAACTAATTGTTGACAGTTTGATATTGACTTGTCGCAATCTTTTTAGCACACTACCCATCTAATAGGAAGCCAGGGGTGCCCTTCCAACTCCGCGTGACCATCGAATGATTTTGTTCACATAACCAAAATATTTTTTGGGATCATCAATCACCCCCCACTTTTTGACCAACAATTTCCTGCTCTCACTCAAAATGGGAGTAAACCGGAAATTTGTATAACCGGCCGCTGCGGAAGGCAACGAGGAGCCCAAATTCAAAAAGCTTTTGGTACTAACGTGGAAAGTTTGCTGTCAGCATCAGGTTGAAGTTTGGTTGGTCCTCACACTTTTTTGCGGGTGGCGACGCTTATGTATGCTACCACCACAATAATAAATAAAAAGGCTAAGGACTTCATACCGGCACACCAGCAACCAGGCTTACGCACTTTGACTACACTGTGTCCCGTCTAATCCACAAACGAGCTCTTAGCGCAGACAACTGACTGCTTGTGAAATGAGAGAATCATGCAATGTCACGGTCCTGACTGGGGTGTGGGCTTCCGGTCGGATAGAACAGGATGTTTGATTGGTTGTAGGCCAGCGTTCTTCTCCAGCGTTGTGATTAGTTGATGCTGAGGCTGCTTTGCCGGGATTTCCCGTAACTACGCGCTTATTTCGTCTTCGCACGATGGAGTAGACAGCCACGGTGGGAAATTTTTAATACAATTTTTGTGGATTGCCAATTTGGGACGAGAAAGAGAACAAAGTTATAATTATCGAGTGGTGTTCTATCTTATTTCCGTTAGGCGAGTCTGCATTTGGTCAATTTAAAGTCATCTGCCTATTTCACTGGGGGGCCAATTTCTGGGCACTGGGGGGGGCATTTCGGCCGACTGGGGGGGCAGATGGCCCCCAGTTAACATGTTAAAAAATGGCCTGGCTGCTGGTGTGACGACATATGCTGACGTCATGATGAGCATCAGCCAATCGAGGCCCTTGAAGCGTTTCAAGTATGGTAGTGGTTGCCAGATCATGACATCATCCACAGGCAGATATTTATTTACCTTCCTAGAGGAGTATTTTTAAAAACAAAATATTGCGCTTATTGAACATTTTTTCAGAGTAACCATGAGTGTTTTCATTATTTTTGGCTAAAAGTACGCCTAATTTCACTAAATTCCAAGATTCGACCAAGGTGCCCCATTCCCTTTAAACCACTGCACCGGGCTGTGCTGGTCCGAGCTGGGCAAAGCGGGCTGGGCTGGGCTGTGCTAGGGCTGGATTGGGCTGGACCGTATTGGAAAAGGGACCATTTTTCCGGCCTGAGAGTTTTCTTCCAAAAAGGTACTACATACTTAAAAATACATTTTACACATACCTTTTACCTTTTATACTCGTAACTCATATGCCAATTTCCTTGAAACAAATGTGATTTGAAATAAAGAGCTGCATGAACACATTGACGGATCTAGGCGAACATTTTTGAAGAGCCAGCACATACAAATTCGCCAAAAAAAATTGAGAAAATCGGCTAAAGGCTGGTTTGGTCACATTCGAGACCATCCCCCTGCCCCCTCCCTCCTTCTGACTCGTTAGAGAATGAAAAGGACGCCTTTTCAGCTTCAATGGAACGTGACACCTTCGTAAGTTTTTAAGGAAGCTACCAGTATGGAACTACCAAAACAACTCTAGTTTTGTTTTGTTTTTTATTTGTTTTTTTGTTATTTGGGTCTCGCCTTTTGAGGAGAAGCAGTGTTTTCTTTTTGAACCGACCGATTTCATCCTCGCCTTCCCTCTACGAGCCGCCTTGCCACGCGGCACGTCATCGGTGGTGGCCGGGGCCGGCCCGGGGAAAAAGGGGTCGGATTCCGGCTTTTCCAATCCGATTTCCCCACAATTGGTGAGCTCTAGGACGAATAAAAATTGCACAGTAATTTTTCCAGAATGCTCCTCGTTCTGGATATGTCAGTTCAAATCCCATAATAAAGGTGTCACTTTTTCTTCCGCAAAACTCCTGATAAGCAAACATCATTCCAGAATGATTGAAATTTTGTTTCGCTGTTTATTGGTGAGACAGTGAAATATTTCCATTTCACTTTTGCGCTTCAGGTGAGTCACTATCAGATCCGCTGCAGTCTGTGGAGCCGGACCGTTGTTTTAATTTTTGGCAGCTGTCCGTCGTGGCACAAAATAAAATCATCATGGTGCGACTCACGGCGCCCCGTCCTGCCATTATCTCTATATATTGTACATAAATCTCCGTTGTTCATTTGATCACCTCTCTGACACGGCTCACTCGAAATTTGATTTGCACTTCAAACTTAAGATGACAATTTTATTCCTACGCCCCCGGCGCAAAGACGCCCCAGTTGCCTCCCTTGCAACTTGGTCGCGCAACCACTACGTCAGGGCTCACATTTTACGAGTTTCATGTGGCTGTTTCAACGAGGCCAACCAAGCGAATTGTACCTAAGCTCACTTGAATGGTAGCTGCCCCGTATAACCTTAGCAGTAAGTTGGCTAACCGTTTTTGGCTAGTCGTTAACGTTAGTTAGTTAGTTAAGGGCTTTTTATAAGGCGTTCTGTGCAGAGCACCTTTGCCCGCCTCTAAATTGGTCTTTAACGGCTACTGTTGGGCTTAAATACACTTGGCGCGTCTCTAAGCCCGAACCAATGGCGGGTACAATTCGGGCTAGGGGTTCAAGCCCCCTAAATGGCGGAGTGCCCATAGTAAATGCATAGCCGAAGGCTGTTCCGAAACTTGCGGGAGAGGCTCGAACCCGCTAGCCCCCTCCCCTCTGAAACGAAGTCCTGGATCCGCCACTGGCCCCAACGATTGCCAATAATATTTGCATGCTCTTCGAATTGACATTCTAAAATTGTATGTTGTGGCCAAGATAAGACATTCAAGAACAGACTCGCAATGCAGACAAAGGTACCGGATGGTGCTGTAAGAATACCAGTGTATTTCCAACGGCAGGATTCAACATGTTGGCTGTTGACCCATCTGAACAGGGATCACTCAGTCAATGCACCACCTGCAGAGATGCAGTGGCGCAGTGGTAGCGCGTTCGGTTTCCACGCCGTTGACCTGGGCTCGAATCCCAGGCAGCGAGACTTGGTAAAGCAATAAGATTGCAGTAGTTGGTGCGTGGCAAAGCTGCAAGGCGAGGGCGTCAGGATCCAATCGCATTGCGAGCCCCGTGTCACGTGCGGGTCGCGCGGGCCAGTTCTGGTTGATTGCATCCGGACCAACTCCGTCACGTTTCAACCATCGTTCGCCGCGCAAAAATGTGCGCCAAATCGACTGGTGCGCGCACAAGCGGGTCAACGGTGCCGCACGTCCCACCACGTGGCGCCCCCCTCAGCCACACACGTACTACCGCCCCCTGCCACCAGCCAGTGTGTACGCGGGGAGGGGGGTCCGGTTGGGGAGCGATGATGTGCGCGGCCGGTACTTCCGGTGAGCCACACCCAGCGCGCCAGCAGGCCCGGCAGCTGGGACACCGGCCCCAGCCCGCTTTGTGACGCCCGAAGGCGGGTTGCCGGCAGTGAATGCCACCGGTGCTAAGCGGCCGTTCACCGCGGCCGTGTCGGCAGACCTCGGGTGAACGTCCAACAGAGGGCGCGGCAGGGTGTCGGACACGAAGCGGATGTGGCAGTTGTCATCCCCCGCCTTCGCGGGATCGGCACGCTTGCAGGCGACCGATAGCGACCACTGCCTCAGTGCGGACGCTAGCGGTGGTAATGTATGCACGACTGGAGCGTTCTGTTACCAGCGCCCGGCTAAATAGCTGTCCAGGATTTATTTACCACAACGAGCGGGTAATCTACAGCTACAGCCAAGTTTGGGGACACTCCAGGGTTGAAGTGGTAGAGCACAGTCTGAGGAATGAGAATGCATTCTGATTCTGAGGATGTATTCTAACATAAGCAATAGTAACTCGTTATTGGTTTTATTCCTCTAACTGGCCCCAAGCATAACGAAGTTCTCCATTGGAGGACGGTACTGAAGGAGCTGCGAACATGTTTCTGGGAACGCAAAGGTCATTTGGCGCCGCTTCAAACTCGTGATTTTGGGTTTTAAGGTTGGGTCGATTGACCTTGAACAGCTTCTTGAACTGAGATGACCTAACCTAAAAAATGGTCAGATGTGTGAAATCCATTAGTGATAAGGTACTGTAAGTTGCGTTATTCTGCGTATCTTTGTTTTTTAGCGTAATTTGGGGAAAACCAGGGGGAAGAAATTCGCCCCCAGCTGGTTAAGTGTTAACCCATTGTAGGTGTCAGTAGCACAAAGTAATGCATAGCTTTAAATTACGTTCCATGCATGAGACGAACTTGGAACAACCGGAAACAAGCTTCCACGCAGCTCATACCTATTGCTTGCTTGAAATATTAACCAGGGCCTCTAAGAAGTGAATTAGCATTTATTGGTGCATGTCACTTTTTGTCTTATCGCTGCTGAGTTGACGGCTGTAACCTTGGTTGTCGCTTTGGATTTTCAGCGGATATGGAGTTTCAATACCAGTTACATGCCAATCAAATTGGATTTGGTTTTAGCTCCTGGAATCTGAAATATAATTTTTTCAGTGGAATAAATTATATATCTGGGAACAACCCCTAGCAAGAATCTCGAAATACATTGACTGAAAAATTAAATGGAGATGGTTTGGTAACAGCAAACTCCAAATTCATAAAGATATGTAACATTATAATGAAAGATAATCTATCAGAATAAAACATAATGTCAGGAATATAATAATTCAATTCACCCCATTTTCTAGCTCGAATTTGAGGAGATAGGCCAAATAACACCGTATCATGCTCCCCGCTTCGGCTCTGCAGAATTTACCACTTAGTGCCACCTTCAAGCACATCCAAGGGAAATCACCACTGCCTTACTGTTCAGACCCAATATCCCCATTAACGTATTATTTTAATAGCAAACAGATTAGAAAAGCAAGGTTAAGTGATGTATCAGGGTAATTTCTACGACACCGATGGTTAGATTTGGATAAAATATCACTGTCTATTAGACCAAGTTGTCAGAAAGTAATTTCCGATTTCAAATTAAGAGTAGTAATTTTTAATGTCATGACATATTACAAACCTAATACAAGCAAACAATCCGACTAATCTACCTTTAATGGGCGTCGAATAGCCTTTTCTGAAGGCATGTTTTCAGAAAGATGGCGTTGAAATATCCTTTGACTTCAAAATTCATTGTTGTCAGTATCCTTGCAACACGGTAACATTTTTAACCGATATCAAAACGTCGGATCCATTTGCACCTGACATGTAGCCCGGCGGGTGCACTAGGTACTCGGACACCCGCTGTGAGCCAAGGGTACCCCTGGTCCTTTTCTGGGCACCCCTGTAAAGAAGCTAGTCGATTTTTGTAGCTATTAACTTTGACTTTAACTTCAACAGTAACCTTTCCAGGCGATTAATTTGATTACAAATTGAATTCGTTTTGAAGGGAGTTTTAAGGGAAAACAAGCATTCAGACTTCGTGTTCCCTGATTTGTTTAACTCACTTCATAAAATCGACTGATTTCCCCTGAAATGTCGCTTCTAACTCCGCTCCCCAAATGCAGGTATCGGCTTTCTTCGGACTTCAAATATCCGTTACGTACTTGCAAGATGGTGTACAGTGCACAACGCGCTTCCGTGAACAGCAGAGAAAATTGCTTCCGATCAGCCCAGTTATTGGGAGATGGTCTGCATGGCACAACGCGCTTCCGTGAACAGCAGAGAAAATGACTTCCGATCAGCCCAGTTATTGGGAGATGGTCTGCATGGCACAACGCGCTTCCGCAAACAGCAGAGAAAATGAATTCTGATCAGCCCAATTATTGGGTGATGCATGGCACAATGCACTTGCGCTAACAGCAGAGAAAATGGCTTCGGACCTGCCGAACGCGTAAACGTTTTATCTATACCGCGACTTTCATCAAGTGAAGGTTTGATTTCTGATATCTGAAAGGAAAGTACACGTGATTGATAACATAAGATAGCAAATACTGTCCGTTACCGTGAGTTGACACGTGCATTGGCGGGGGTCTGAGCCACCTTCGCTCTCACTGGGTTTACCTTCCCCCTCTAAGATCTCGAGAACCACGCTGAATAGCGAAAAACGGTAAACGGCGTTGGGTAGCCCATTCAATTCTCTATCGAAAATCTTTGAATCATTTTTCAGGTCATATTTAAGGTCACCAGAGGTCAAAGACATCCCATCAGAGGGATAACATGTAAATGAAGGTTTTCGGTCATTACATCTGAACAAATAAAGATAGAGCCAATCAATTTAAATGATTAGAATCCTCGGAGCAAGCCAAATCGAATGATATAATAATATAACCTTGCTTGGTCAAATCAGTTCAAATATGGGATTTGACCTGACCTGAGATCTGGTCAAGGCCAAGTTAGATAAATTTCATATCATTAAAACTGCAAAGACAATGCAAATATAATGCAGTTAAAACAAACGCTCTATCACCAACCATTACCAAGTTATTTAGTTAAAACAATTTTTCCTATGTTACTCCAATGGAGAGGTCATGGCTCCTACCAGACCTTAGGTCATCGGTATAAAAAATACCGGACCATATTTTAGAGAAATCTATGGGTCCATTATGTGATATGAGTGTCAATCGGATGAGTTCACCCTGTTCTAACTTATGCTATCTTAAATTATTTTAGGTCAGGCCACTTGACCTGTACTGGTGACTTGGCCTGAAATGACATAACTTTAAAATTTTGACAAAAGTTGTAAAATAATCAGAGAAAAGGTATGCCAAGTACGGCGGAGCTACGTGCCGCCGTTTTTATGCTGTCTCCAAAAAACATAATGGGGGCGGGTACCCGCCCCCCCGTCAATGCGAGTGTTAAACACCAACTTGCACGCATTCCGTAAAGTGAATCCTACAGGAAAAACCTTGCCGAAAGTGAAAAGGATGGCCCGCCGCAGCAGCTATAGATCAAGAACAGAATACTTGGGCACTAAGGAAAAGAGATGAGCTTGACGGAGCTGCCGACTCTCCAGGACTATTTGAGGTCTGGAATCTTTCTCAGGGAACGAAAACCATACTCAAAGTACAGTACCGTGAATATGGCTCAATACAACTATGGCTCATATGGATATGGATCATACAACTCCGAGGTCGTTGGAGTAGGAACAATGTCATGTTTCGGCTTCCAGCTACCATCGCAGACACTATGATCAGGGCGAAGCTGGTGTCTGTGAGGGATCGAGAGGACAGGATTGCTCGCAAGAAAACCATCTGCCCGACACAAATCCGAAAGATGTCAGCAGTTGGACAAGTTTTTCGACGTCACCAAGTGCCGCTGTCCCATACTCCACTACGAGGATGCAGGCCGTATGGGATGTCCGACCTCCAGCATTGCACTGCCACCATGCTACATCAAGTGCAACAGTCCGAGGGCGCAGAAAATCCCCAATGTGGAGCTCCCTTCTATTTTAGCCCAAAAGAGAGAAACGGGGCGACAAATTTATGTACATGATAGTTAATCTTGACAGAAAGGAGACTTCGAAACAGACCTCGGACCTCCAAAGGAAGAAAAAGGAGGAGAAATCAAAAGCGAACATGATGCAAAAGCAGGAACAGATCAAAGAGGAGGAAAGCAAAGCTCCCCAGAAAATGCCGAGCCCTTAGATCAAGACCCAGCTGGCAATCACAGTGAAGAGTCAAATCGAGCAGAAAAACAGGAAGAACAGGAATGAAAGCGTTGAGCAACGCTCAGCAACGTTGAGATAAAAACCAGCTGATCAGCCAAAGTTGTTAAGGATGTGCCGTGATGCAGTAGGCAGCACATCTTTATCCTGCGCCATAGGTCCCGGGTTCAAATCCCCGACAGGGACACTTAACAATGACAACCTGACTTTTCCTTCCAACAGGGTGAGAGTTGGCGACACCGTATAATCCAATCGTTAAACCTGAACAATTTCATAGCTGTTAAGCTTAAAGCTCGAAAAATCCATATACCTTCAGCACGGGGTGCCCTGGAAAGGGTCAGGGGATGCCCTGGCTCACAGCGGGTGCCCAGGTACCCAGTGCACCCACTTGGCTACGGGTCAGTTGCAGCGGGTGCCCGGGCACGCAGTGCACCAATCTGGCTATATAGGTCGGGTGCAACGGGTGTCCGGGTAGCCAGTGACCTACCTGGCTACGGGTTGGGTGCAAATGATGCCGACATTTTGATGTTAGTCAAAAAGTTACCGTGTTGCAAGGATACTGACAGCAATGCATTGTTAAGTCAATGGAGACTTCAATGCCGTCTTTCTGGAAGCATGCCTCAAGAAGAGGCCTTCCCGCGCCTATAAAACGTAGATTCGAAAAATTGCATCAGATTTGAAACATGTCATGGCATACAAAATTCATTACTCTAAGTCCGACATCTGAAAATATATTCCTGACGATTTGGTCTGCTGCTTATGCTTCAACTTTGAATGCAAGTGAGAAGACTAACATATATATTTCAACAGTATCTTTAAGCACCTTGTATGACGCATGGTAGGGACGTATGAACTGTGTGAAAATGGGGGTTCATCACTAAGAGAGAATCAATTTCAGGGAGGGGGGCAGCAAACCCAAGGGGACCGTATTTGTGAGAAGTTTCAAAGCCTTTCATATAGTGCCAATAAGACACGCACGCACCAAGGCAAAAACGCTTACCTTCACTATATTGTCACATCGGTGGCTGGGGTACCACAGAAAATTAGGGAGGGGCAGTGGCTCCCTGGACTCCATATTCCTACGCCTATGTATACGTGATACGTGATATACGTATGATATACGTGATTATGTGTGTTTCAGAAAAAGCTCGCTCGCCACGCCTCAGCGAGTGCGGCCGGCAGTGGCTTCCTCAGCGCCGCCGGCAGCCGCTTGTCTGGTCGAGCTCGTTCCGGTGGCAGGCGGGCGCCTGGGTCGGGCATATCCCCCGCCGTTAGGTGCAGCTGCTAATCAGGCCGTGAATAATCCGACGTTAGGCTGCCGGCTTCCCGAATCCGCCGTTGATCGGCAGCCACATAGCAGTGGTGATCCACCAGCTGCAGCCGACGGCGGCCGACGCGCGCCGCCACCGTTACTCCTCCAGCCGGCGCTCCTTTAGTCACTTCCCTCTGGTGTGCAGTCGTTTCAGCGTGTTGCTAATTGGACGAGATTAGGATTACCGAGAACAAATGTGGAGGTAATCTGAGCAACAAGACCCGTGGTCGCTGTATGTTCTGCAGGGCGTCACAGATTGGAGAAATTGGCACCCTAGCCCAAGCTCGGCTTACTACCCTTCCCGCTCCGAGGTCATGCGGTCTCAGTAGTTCCCTCTCCCCTCCAAAGCTATGAGTAGTAACTGCATGCATGGGAAACCATCAATATACTGATGAGGGCTGTGAGCTGAAGATGTCCTTAAATCGACTTTTACCATGCCATGTGATAAGGATAATGACTAAAAGACCGGACAGATTAGATAATGATTCAACCAGGACATGGTACTGATAGATCTGTTTAGCTGAAGTGTAGTTGGCTACCGGCGAGATTTCCACAACAGAGTAGCTGTGGGTGCTGAAAACTACACTGGAGGTGCCGGGGCTGCATGGCTCCGGACCTTCGAGACTCACCAGGCAAGGGAGTGTCCGGAGGTGACGTAAGACTTGCAACATATGGCCCTCTGTCCATACATATTTGCCTTAAAATGTTGGCGAGTCAAATTAAGACATAGGTTTGAAATTACGCGTAGCCTTTTGGCTGAAATACTTGTATTTGACCCTCACACAAGCTTGGAAGAGCAGTCTAACGATAAAAACAGATTTGAAAGGCTTAACATTTGCTTAACATGAGTTATCAACAACCCCAGAAGCCTAATGATCTTGAGTGGCAAAGGAGTCCTCAGTGATTGTGTTTCATCACGTAAGGTCCACAGCATGATGCCTTTCTCGGATGATGAAAGCGAGTGCGCCAGCAAATTTGATTTTTCGAAGAGTGCAGAACTATACTCCGCAAAAGGACGCCATTTTGTGGTGGCGCTAACAATACAAGGCCACGCTGTGACTTCTCGATGAGTGTTCGCCACATCCAGGCTCAAAACCCACCCGGAGAAAGAGACCAGCTTTTGAACTGGACGCGGCCGTCACCTGACGATGACCAGGACGGACGGGCGCTTCTGTGAAGATGCCGTCACCGTCAAATGAATAGGCTACACTGGCCCATGGCTGCGCTGTCGCCTCAGGGTCAGTTGGGTGGGTTGGCCCTGGCCTCGTGCGGGGCACCTGCACCTCACATCCGGTACATCACACCGCGGCCCCTAATGCTGTCGGCGTGACGTCATACGGGCTCCACCGGCAACCCAGCACTGATCAGGCTGTGGATATCTCGGAACAAAACAGCTTTGTGTGAGGAAAACATTGTAATCTTATACAACGGCGTGTCACTTACCACCAAACAAAGAAAGGCTAATGCTACAAACACGAGCGTTCGGCGTCCGTTTCTGCGGCATTCCATGGCGTAATGGGTTCTAGCACGCACCTCTCATTATCAAATTGGTCTCGGAAGTAGTTTCCGCCTGAAACACTTCAGCCTTGAGTGCGATTTTCAGCTGCAGCCGAAGCTGAGGAGCGACAAAGGCGACCAGTTCCGAAATCAGTGTCGGATCCACCTGTTTCCGGCCGGCTCGGGTCCGCTGCCGACAGGTGCGACGCTCCAGAGACGCGCTCCGGTGCGGCCGTCGCCACCGCTCCAGGCGGCACGCGACGCCTGCGGCTAGTCTGAGGCGGCGGCGCGCGTGCCGGCGCCGCGCCGCGCTCGCGGTGCCACCACCACGGCCGCCGCCGCCGCTGGAATTATAATTCCAGTGCCGCGTCACACGTGGCCGCCCGAGGCGCTCCAAAACACCGCCCCTTACCAGATACGGGTGGTGGTGGCGGTGACCCGTTGTCGAAATGTACCGCGTTCTGGTCTACAAACGCGTGAGCCAACAGAGCTCTCTCGCTTCAGGCTTGAGCGCTGTCAAACGCGCACAAGCAGTTCTAGATCATTTGTCATTTGTGACGAACTGGGCGTTTTCTACACTCAAACTGCTTGCCTAGCGTATTGAGAGGTCAAACATGTGTACTGGTAAGAGGAATAATGTGCTACTCAGGGTCGTGGTATTCTGGCAGAACAAAAGCCTTAAAAATATCGTACTGTATTCGTAGGCTTATTTTAAAGAGAAGACAACGCTTAGGTAGCAATGAAATATGAACCTGGGTACGAGTTTTACAAGTTTTAACCTTTCACGAGTTTTATACCCAACATCTGCAGCTTCTTAGCTCGATGAAGATCTGTCAGGGATGAAAAGACAAAAGCATTTTCACTTTCGAAAAAAACTTGGGAAAGCTTTTGATCAATTTGTCTCCCCAAAGGCCCTTGCAACAAAATGGAGTTTGCAATGCCATGTAGCTTTCTCAATTGATCTGTGGCTACACCTAACAATAACTCTTATTTTTATCAGTTTGTCTCCCATCCAAAAAAAGAACCAAGGAAGCTAACGAAATAATATGTGATTAAAAATACTCATTAGACAGACACTGACCGCATTATTTACGATACATTTATACATTCCTCTGCACTTTTTCCACAGAAATTTGGTAAATGATGATCAACGGTGTGTTCCACAAATAATCCCACAATTCGGAACATCGCCTAAGACACCCACGTTGGAACGAAGAAGTGCCGATTGCAACATTAATACAAATTTCGACTTGTAACTGAGACGCATAGTTTTGGGCTAAGGAGGATCCCGTATCCTCAGGATCTGGTTGTTTTTGGACATCTGTGGCTATTCTTAGATGGCAAAAATGCTGTTGCTATTGCTGGTAAATCTTTTAGCTATTCTAAACGCTATTCTGGTCAATGCTGTTGAACCATTTTCACTCGGACAATTTTAATTTAACAGCTGAAAATGTGAAATGCCCAAGCTTAATTTGAAGATCCAGAAGCAGGATCTAGTCTGGGTCTAGAACTTGTCTGTCTGCCAGCAGTGATTTTATGCGCCAATTAAGTAGTTCACTCCTCGATAGATCACCGACGTGCCCTCGCGCCCCTTGTTTGGCCCGTCTGATGGCCCGCAGACGCCGTCACGACCCGATCTGGGGGATTGTCATCGACGCAAGTTTTAATTGCCCGACTAGAACAGCTTACTACAACCAAACTCGATTGTTAAGTTGGGAAACACGGGCTGATGCCTGACCACCGGCGAGTTACTACACTGGCAGAAAGTCACGGCAGCAGTGCCGTCGTGTTTTTCCTGGTGACATGGGAATATTCACTTTAGCACACTTCCATCAGATGATTTTCTTGTCAAAATTTGCGACATCTTCCCGCGAACAAATGAGCCAGGTGAACTTAAAGCCACAAATTGTACTCAATTATCATGAAATGGTTTAGTTATGTATTAGATAATATAAATATCTTTATTAAAACATGTATAATTCAATATGAATCCGGTTCAGCCATTTTTTCGCCGAACTAGTCTGCAGTTCGGTCAATAGATACCAAGGAATAATAATAAAAAGGAATACTCTTGTGCAGCATAACGAGTTGTATGGTTTTACAGCCAGACTATAATGTACGTTCAGCCCGCAGTTATTTACGCATGAGATCCTGCTGACATCTGAAATCCGCCTGAGCACAATGCTTCCGTCACATGTAAAAGTGCATCAATCAGTTTCACTCTTTGCCTTTTCCCTACAGCAAAGCGCCTTTCTTCTGGACTGCGAGATAGCTGATAGCGCCCTGGCGCCAGGAGAAAAGCGAGAGTTCACAAAGAAAGTGCAGAATAGAGGCGTCTGCAGTGCGTTTCTAGCAAGATTAGGCGGGTCTCTATCACGCCATGCCGTGATCAGATAGCGTGCTGGAGCTGTCGTAAGCTGCCTTCAGTTCACACAACCCACCAAAACACAAGGTGCGTGCCTCGCCGCAGATGCCGTCGAGCGACAGCAAAGTATATTAAAACTGTGAGCGTCGAACAAAAACATTCCAAAATTACTTATTCCATGTTTTTTAAACCTTCTGCTCCGTGCACACATGAGTAATGAGATGTTCTATTGGAAGAACATGTTGCATACTATGAAAAGCATGTCAGGGGGGACAATGGTGCATACGTCACATTCTTACTCCGTCGCGGCATCGTTCCCACTCGGAAGGTCTATCTGGGAGGCAGCGGTTTCCTTTCTTTGAAATGTCCCGGTAAGCTTGATCGTTACAGTCGTGCACAATCAATGGCTTCGGAGTGAGTGTGACTGGGACTCGCTGATGGCGCTGTGGTCGATGACGGCGAAGGCAACTGGGCCACGGATTTCGGAAAAGCAGACTGGAACCTAGCCTATCGACTTTCATCTAATGGAGTGCCGGCCAAAGGATGTTTCTTCGCTAACATTTTTGCAAGTTACCAGAATCAGAATATGACTGGAGATATATTGAAAAAGAGCATTAGAGGTTTCAAATAACGGTCCGAACCATGTCCATTGACATGGAACGCTAATGTCTACTTTATCTACTTGCACATGGGAAAGTTCGGCTAGGAGGCAGAGTGGCATAATCTCCCTCTCTTGTAATCGCCACTGAGTTTATAATATGAAATTCGAATTGGGCTATGTGGCAAATGTAGGACTAAACATAAAATAATTTCAAACCACCCAAATATGTGAATTTATTATCAAACGCAGTGGTAATGTGCAGTCAGTGGCGGCCATCTTGAAAAATAGCCACCACCTTGAAATATCAGCTGGCTAACGGTTTTTTTAAAGGAGCAATGTCTTAAGAATATGTGTGCCAATTTTGGTGCTTGTATCCAGAAATGAACGATTCTTATGTTGTTTTGCAGTTATTTGCTCCACTATTGGCCCAGAATTGTCGGGAAAACTTCGAATAGGAACTGGACTGAATCAGATTTTTGGCCATGACGAACTCAAGCTGACAGCAAGACATTGGGTTCGGCATAGTTTAATAAGCATGATATCGACTATGCCTTGGTATCTGCTGTCCTGCTTATATTTACATTTCGTATTTATTCTGTGCGAATTGTGCATTCAGGAGCTGCTACAGTAGCAGCTAGACTTACTGTTATGACGATTTTGAAACCCTCTAAGCTTTTGAAATAGCTAAAGGGTCTACACAGTCTTACGTCAAAAGCAGAAATAGATTTGACACGTATATACAGCGGATGATAGCATTCAAGCCCAGTTTGATAGTCATGATGCAACAAGGTGATTTAGAATCATTACGCCAGACAAGGATTACATGCATGCAGGCCCACCTTGAAGGAGAGACGAACATCATGGCATGATGTTAGCTCGGACAGCTGGGGTGTGTGATTGTAGTGACTGTATGTTTGACCCCTTTTATAGTTTTTGAGAGATGCAATCCACCGTTGCAGTATGCGGTATGCAGATCAGTCATAGTGCTGTCACATTTTCACTCTACCCTTGAAATAAAACACTGAAAGATAAACAAGGTTTTTTTCATACTTGTGACGTTCTAGGATTTTGCGTTGAATTATTTGGAACATGACCAATTCGGGTCCACGTTGTCTGTGACACTGGGACTGGCTGATGCGTAAAAGTATGTGGCGAAATATTGTTGTCTTCAAAAGTTTACGTGGTTCCGGATTCAAGCTCGAAATAAATTGCTTCTCAGTTAAAAAATTGCAAGAGATTTCGGGGTACGCATAAAATGAAATTGTATCGGCATGACTCTCGTCTTCCTACACGTCTCGTTCCCACCACCATTGGTTGGGAGCGGGTTTGGTAACGATCTGGTCACACCACAGCGGGACGCTGCCCTGTTTACAACAGCTATTTACGTCATTCGCACACTGACGCTCGTCACTTTCTTCAGGGGCTGACACAGACCCGAGTTTAAGGGGCCAGACCCATGTCTGTCTCTCCTCCTGGGGAGGGGGACGTACAATTTGGATGCTCGACAGACCTAGTATAAGCTATCTCTCCAAGTACATGATCGCTCTCTTTAGCAAAGATTTTTGCTCGACAGACTTAGTGGTAAACACCTTTTTTCACAAATTTACTTGGCCTTTGCGGGGCCAAAAAGATAATTTGGGATAATTTGGCCCCCCTCCAGTGCTTTGTGGGGGGGCATGGCCGGGATGCCCTCCCCCTGCGTCCGCCAATGACTTTCTTCGAATTGTGGAACGTGAGGGTGTGCAGGAACTATGACTCTATATTACATCAAAGTGTACTATTTCAAGTATATACGCATACATACATTGACCAAACCCAATCTGTCACAGACAACATTGATCTGAATTGGCTATGTTCCAAATAATTCAACGCAAAATGACTAGAAGATCACAAGTATGACAAAAGAACATTCTTACCTTTCAGTGTTTTATTTCAAGGGTAGAGTGAAAGTGTGACAGCACTATGACTACCACTTTTAACGATCTTATTATTTACTAAATAAGACACCGTAGCGACACATCCTCTGAGCGCCTTGACACGAATTTTGTTTTTGTTCTGGAGACGGGAGGACTGCGTCTTGAAACTGTCACCCTATCCTCCCCACTCATCAGCAGGGAGACGACAGGGACAAAGCTTAGACTTAAAGGATGTGACTAAAGCATCGTAACGGGTAAAACAGTGAGGGGACCACGCACTCTTCCCCTCCCTCCCCCATTGCCCCTCCAGTACCCCCTGAAACGGTCACATCTCCCCTGAAATTTCGGTGGCGCCCTCTAAAATTTTACTTCTTAGCCCTGCAGGTGGTGCCCCCTCCCCTCTGATCGGAAATCGGTTCTAGATCCGCGTGTGGTGTGGATGTAACTAGCAATAAAGAAACATCTCCCTAGTTAGATTAACCACATGGAATTAGTAAATACACGCATAAATTCGCGTTGATAAGTTTGGAAAACGAGACTGCTTAATGATTTCTACAATATTGGAGGCGCGTTCACCTTGTTCACCAAGAGATGGCACACCTCTCATCCTCTTCACATTCCAATTATATTTTTAAGCTATGACGACTTTATATTTTTGTCTTAGCTTCAATTAACCCGCGCCCCACCGGGGGTCCGGCGCCACCTTCGCCCCACCGGGGGGCCATCGATGGCCCCCCTCTAACTCCGAAAATATGGGCGTTAGCGCAAATCTGCAAAGTGCAATAGAAAGCTCGCGTGAATTCAGTAAGAAGTTACTTTGCATGTTTTAGTGCTCAGGTCAATGGTTTGACCTCCAGAGGTCAAATTAGGTCAAGATCGGCTATTTTCACTCAAATATGCAATGATTAAGCAAACTGGGCATAACTCTTATGTCATTAGAGCTATTGAGGCCTGGTAAAGTACATTTGATAGCAAATTGCCAGTACTTTTCCTCTATGTGGAACGTAAAGACCTCCCGCCAGTGGTTTGACCGCCAGAGGTCACCTCGTGACCTAATATGACCTGAGGTCACGAAAGGTCAAAAAGTGACCTTGCCGTATATCAAATGAAAGCCAGTGACAAGACAAACACGATGGTGTTTGTTTCACCGCTCTAGCTCAATTAGGTCAAAAGTTATTGTCAAAATACTGTTTTTGACCTCTGGTGACCTTGGATGACCTTGGAAAAGTCAAAGGGCAAATATGACCCCTGGGATCCGTGAAAGGGTGTCCAAAAACGTTGTTCTGAGCAGTCTGAGTATTTGCAATCATTTTTGTGGCTTTTATATCATGAAATAGCTTTTCCCCATGCTTTTCCAATGGGAGAGGTCGCCTCGTGACCTGACCTCAGGGCACGAAATCGAAAAATCCCGGATATTCACCTTGTAGACCCTGGAGGGGTCATGAAGTGTAGGAAGTTTCAAATTGATCGACTTTGAAATGTAGCTCTTACAGAGCTCTAAAGGTGAAGTGAGGTGACCTTAGTTGACCTCGTCTGGTGAACTGACCTTGGGTGACCCGGGGTAAAAAATTTCAGGGATGATGGGAAAATGATGCAGTGAGAGGTAGAGCCCTCAACCGCGGTGCTGCGCCTCGTCGTTTTTCTGCTATCCCGGAAAAACCTTAGGAGGGGCCATCGATGGCCCCCGGTGGGGCGAGGGTTAAAGCGCGGTCGAGGCCTATCCCTTTGGAGAACGTCAGAACCACCGATATACCTCAGTTTCGACAGATTATCAAATTTTCTTTGATATTTTTTACATTGATTTTATACACTGCTGTTGTTGTAGCCTTCTTGCTCCTGGTCAACCACAACTCGACTTGTGAGATTAAAGACAATGAACCAAAGATGGGACATCCCTCCTGGTCAGACAGCATTTCCTGTGATTATTCACGCATCCAAGTTCCGTGAAAAAATCCAGGAAGCGAATGAGACACAATTTTGTAGGCTGCATTATTGCTTATACTGCATCATGTGTCGTTTTTTACTCTTTGATTTCATCAGAAATCGGCAGCCGTAGGTATTTAAATCATGCTTTTCATTTTTCTCACTAAGCGCCTTGATATGATAACGCTTGCATACTGCAGGTTTTGGTGCATTTCAAAGAAAAAGCGTAACTACAACGATTCATTTGATAGGAATCATGTTGATAGTTACGTAACCAAACGCGTATTTTCGAGACCTGCAGTTAAAAGAAACGAGCCTTCTCCAAATACATTAATACTTTGCACTGTTCTTTGAACAATATTCCTTCATCATCTGAGCCCAGCAGGCATTTTTATCTGGACTTTTCCGCCAAACATATGTAGCCTGTCGGGAAAAACGGGTAACTTATCATTTATTCCCTCGAGCTTCCTTGGGCCTGGCAGGGGCAAATGAACATACATTAAATATTTACAGCAGTGCACTAGCGTTCCAATCCAGCGAAGCTTCAACTCAAAACATTTTTAGTGGCCAAAATTCAGTTGAATATAAACCATCAGAAATTAGTTACATAAAACTGTGTATTTATGATCACCCGTGATATTTTTGACCTGAACCATACACCACTTCAAATATATCTAATTAGCATATATCACACTCCTGTTGGATATGTAGTGGTTTACATGTCTGCGTAATCCCTTGAGCACGAAGTTCTTGCGAGCAAAAACATGGTAAAACTGCCATAGGCAGTGACGGCGGAATATCCGAATTTAGGGGGCGGGGTACCATGGGTATTTCAATAAATTTCTTTCCAGTCAACGTCAAAGCAATTGCACTTAGGTTTCTGGTTTAAGGGGGCGCCCCAAGTTCCGCCGCCAGTGGTCATAGGTGTGACTTACCTATAATTAGGGCTGCAAGAATCCTCATGATGTCCTTCCTTTATTGTCTGGCGGTGTATAGTAGACGCACACGCCGTACTTAAACCAGCGATCGAATCCCGGCACGAGCCACCTACGCCGATACAGTTGCGGCGCAGAGTGTGGCAGTCTGCCCCGCGGGCGCCCTCTAGACCCCGCCGACACGGTTCGCTACACGCTGATGAGCCACGCTCCCCAAACCGTGAACGCCCCGGGCAACAACGGCACACAGGCCGAGCCACAGTGACCCTCTGCGGCCCCTTTTGTCCGCGAATGTGACGTCATCCTGTGCGTCATGGTATAATATCAACAGTGCCCGAGTTCAAGAGTGTTCTAATGCCTCAGGGGTTTAGTCATACCTAGAAAATTACGAGAATTTGTGCTCGGATTAAAAAAGCTCCGGTTGGAATTCAGTGGAGGCAATGAGCTTCCGGAAGGCGCAAAAGTTGGTTTTTGAAGCCCCTCAGACTGCATTGAAGGTCCAGTACCAGCGTAAAGTTTATTATCAACACTTTGGGGAAAGGGAAATCCTTCATCGAGCTCGATACCAAACACCTTTTCCTGAATGGTTACCACTGAACGTCCTCAGCTAGTTATGGCTATCTAATGAAATACTTACCAGTAAGACGCCTTTACTGGCGATATCTGATCCGATGGTTTCTGTTTCAAATGGAAATTGAACGTTGTCTTTTAAACTTCTTTGTATACCCAATGTCTATTTTCTAACACAAGCGCAACAAAATGGGACAGTAAACCCAACCGCGATAAACGAATACCAACCAATTGATACGGAACACGGAAAAGAAAAATCGACGGGTAAATAATTCGGTCATAATTGATTCAATTACACCTTTTTGGTTTTATCAATATCCTGAATATTCTGTTCATTCATTTTGATAGGGATATAAAACATGATTTTTGGTGATAAGGTGGCTTAGTGGATAGCACCCTTGTCTTCTAAGCCACCGGTCCCGGGTTCAAGTCCCGGCGGAGCCTCTGAATAAGTCGATCTGATCCACAAAATCCCTTCCAACAGGGTGAGAGTTGGCGACGCCATATGACCCTGCCAGTTGGTGCGTCGTTAAACCCCAACATTTATTATTATTAAAACATGGTTTTATACCTGATGTGTGCTATATCATCTTTATATTTGAACTTTTACAATAAAATAATCATTTAGATTGATTATCCACAACTACTGTCAAAAAATCTCTACAGAAATAAGGAGAAAGCTTTAGCAAAGCTTAGGCGCATTCAAGCTGCTGCAAATATTTCGCTTTTTAAACACTGAAGGTCTCCTAAACCTACTTTCAGAACTTGATGCAATGTGTCAGAAACGCGCACCCCTGGTATGTAGGGTAACGGTTTTGTTTGAGAAGTAAGTAGGTAGAATTGAAATGCTGCAGTCACCCGATCCCGAAAATTTCCTGTCCGCACGACAAATACTCGCAGAGTTATAAATCCCCCAGAAATGTTAGTACGGCCGGGTTAGAGACCTAAATCAAGCTTCGGGGTCTACCTCTTACTTTGGGGTTAGAGGTCTACTTCTGTCTTCGGCGTCTCTCTCTGATTTAGTAATAAAAAACCTAGTATTCGGCCCGACGCGGCCGTATTACCACTTTTGGCAAACCCGTACATCTGTGAGTATTTGTCGTAAAGAAATGAAATTAGCACCATGAGGCAGTTTCTTTAAATCCATTTAATGTACCAAATTGTCAAGCACGATCGAAACCCAAAATACTAGGGGTGTGGGCATAAGTGTCGCCACCGGCAAAAAAGTGGGGGGGGGGCCAGCCAAACTTCAACCTGATGCTGACAAAAAACTTTTAACATCAGGACCAAAAACTGTTCAAATTTGGGCTCCTCGCTGCATTCCGCAGCGGCTGGATATAAGAATGTCCGGTTGTCTCTCATTTTGACTGAGATCAGGAAATTTTTGGCCAAAAAGTGGGGGGCCAGGCCCCCCTGGCCCCCCTTTTCCGACGCGTATGGGTGTGGGTTTCCCCGAGACTTTGCAACGCCCTCTAAATGCTTATTTTGGAGAGCTTCAGTGCTTAAAAAAATATTTGCGGTTGGAATGGGTCTGAGCTAAGATAGAGGCCCGTATTTTTAGGAGTTCTTGGCTGTAGTTGTGAACGATTCAAGTCATTGATAAAGTTTGAAATGATAAACTAAATTCAGTTTATCAACTTATTGTTCCTTGGCTATTTTTTGCTTTTCAGAATTAGTTGCAAATAATACATTCATTTATCGCGACTGGATTTAGTAGGCAATTTCGACACGTTTATATAAAATAGCCAAGAGCCAACTAAATAACTTCTAGCCAGCCTTCATTTGCCAATTTGAAACCGTAGATGTCCGCTCGGTTATTGCCACTAGGCGTCTCAACCATTTATCGCCAAAACGGCGTCTTACTGGTTAAGCGCACATCCTGCTTATTGGGAACTTACCAATAGGGGCTTCTTTCCGAGCCGTTGTGATCATCAAATGGTTTAGTTAACGTAACCACGAAAAGCTAAGCTATTCTTATTACCGAGCGGAAGCAAGCTCCACCTCTAATTTGATATGAAATTTGCATACGGCCCGGGCTGTCTCTATCCTGCCCGGCCGTAATAAGGCTTTTGGTGGGCTTATAATTCTGCGGGAAATTATCGTAAGGAATTGAAATTGGCACCATCATGAAGCTGCATCAAATTAACCTTCACCCGGGTGGGGGTCTTTATAGACTACCCCACTTTGACTATGGAGACGTAATTTACGATGGACTCTTGACAGTGGACGACACCCAACGGCTCGAAAGACTTCGGAATAGGGC
Organism: Lepas anatifera; assembly: GCA_034440635.1. NCBI lineage: Eukaryota > Metazoa > Arthropoda > Thecostraca > Lepadidae > Lepas > Lepas anatifera. Next base: position 35,416 of record JAOTON010001305.1, read on the forward strand.
AGCCAGACTAGTTACCTCGACTTTACCGAGAACGTCCACGGAAAATCTGAGACGAGAGCTAGGATGGTCGTCAATAAAAACAAGACGTGAATTGCACAAAATATGTTTCTGTCATAAACTATACCAAGGGACAACGCCCAATTACATTCGGAGAATTCTACCAGCCGCTCGGGATAACACTGTGAATCGGCTGTTGCGAAACGCCCGGAATAGGAACGAAATGCCCTTCAGAACTTCTAATTTCAGCTCCTCATTTCTCCCAAGTACAATTAAATTAATAAACAAGCTTCCAACTCATATAATAGAAATTGAATCACACAAAAGCTTTAAAAAACATATGAACGAACAATACCATCAAAGCGAACCCCCCGAATATTTTTCTTTCGGAACAAAAAAAGAAAACTCTCCTGACTCGCTTGAGAGTAGGCATGTCGTATCTAAATGGCCATCTATACAAAATCCAAGGCGTTGAACTCCCCGATGCGCTTGCGGATACTACTGCGAGAGCTCCGAACATTTTCTATTGCAGTGTCCAAGGTTTGATTTGCAGAGACAAATTATGATGAACAACACCAGCGATCTTCTGGACGGTCAATTTGAAAATCTCCACCGTAAGTTAAAAACTGACATACTGCTTTGTGGTGGCACTCTCCATCCCCAAATTGGTCGAGCGGTGGCTCAGGAGGTCTTTCGGTTTGTAAAAACTAGCCAAAGATTTGATAACTAAACGAGAGTGCAAGACAAAATCATCAAGTGACGGCTGCGATCTACTGGCGCTCGGCTGCGGTGTGGAGCTCGTGCGGGGGTCGGGCGGGGTGCGGTGACGGGCGGCGCCACCGCGTTACTCAAGGTTGTTACCCGAGAGGTGCCTCGATTCAAGCGCGCTAGCGCTTTTGCGCCAATTGGGAAAGCAAAGTGTTCTTCACTTGTGTACATGTTGCTCCTGTTGAAATAAACGTATGTATGTATGTATGTACCTCCCCTCGGGTTTTTCCGAAGCGACCAAAAAATGGCGGCGCGCAGCGACGCCAAACTTAGTCTAGCTGTTCCCTCATCATTTTTACATCTTTTCTGAAAATTTTAGCTCAAGGTCATATTAGGTCAGGCCACCAGTCCAGGTGAAGTGACCTCACCTAAAAAATGCTTAGGACCGCATAACTAAAAGAACGGTTAATCGATCAAGCTGAAACTCATACCACGTATTGGGCCCACCAGAAGCTACAACATTTGTTCCGGGATTTTTGATATTGGTGACCTACGGTCATGTGCAGAGCATGACCTCCCCATTGTAAATACATGGGGAAAATCACGAAATGAGCTTTTCTCAGTAAGTATGAATGGAATCAACATCAAACATCGGTTACGACTTTCCCTTAGCCCATTTCTGAAGTTGATGCCAAACATTTTGACTTGTGACCTTTGGAAGGTCACCTTAAGTCACATAAGCATTTTTGGTGTTTTACTCTATCAATTTTGAATTAACTAAGATATAACTTTTATTTTGTCACCAAAGCGTTTGTATAGTCACTGCAAGCCAAATGATATACATCATGACTATACCAGGTCAAGTTGGGTCAGACCGTTGACCTGGGTCAGGTTAAACTCCTAAATTTGACCTGGCATAGCAATATCACATATCATTCTATTCGTATTGACGAGAGGATTGCAATGGTGCATCAACTATGGCTGTATCTTGTTTGGTTTGGAAATTATTAGCGTAAAAGGACACGCCCTTATGCATTGGTGGCTATGGACATTCTCAAGAATATGCCCAATATTAAGTGACCTGTAGCTCCCTAGGTTTTGACCTGGCACGAAAATGAATGCTACTGTAATGAAAGAGCAACTCAAGAGCTTTCGAACGGTGTTAAGAAAATGTTTCTAGCTATCATAGTTTTTGAGATATATGAGGTTTTCTTAGTACTACTCATATTAGCGATTTAGACCTATTTTCACCTCTGGTGACCTTGATATTGACCTGACAAGAAAAATGACCTAAATATTTTCGATATATTTTTTAAGAGCTTTCGATTACCCTTTTGCGCTTTTTTCTAGCTCTCTTAGTTTTTGAGATCGTGGAGGGGGTCTTTCTTAGCCCCCCCCACCAGGGCGAAGGTGGCTCATACCCGCCACCGGGGCAAGGGTTAATTACATATATCAAATTCTCTAAGACCGTTACCCGACACATAAGGGCTATTTGTTTCCTCGAAATCTTGCAGCACTCTCTGAATTAAGATTTTAAAGAGCTTAAGTACTTGAAAAACGTTACGTATTGCTCAGGAAAACTGCGCGGCCCAGCAATTCTTGTTCGAACTTTAAGAACCTACGTGGTAACAGTGCCTTCGGCACTGGCTACGAATAATTCCAATGCCTTTCTTCAAATCCTAGTTTGAAGCATGAAATATGTTTTAATTTATCCAGAAAGCACATGAAATCGTTAAGTGTAATTTGTATTCCTAATAATAGACTCTTTTATATTTTATAGCTTATAGCTAAGCGCTCTTCAATTATACTCGTATTAATTTGTGTTACAAATCAAAGAGGTTCAATCTGGCACAAATGATAAACAAATATTTCGCTGATTTGACGTTATGCCATTTGGATGTATTTCATCTCTAACAGAGGAAAAATAAGCTAAACAACTCATCAAAGGTTGGTATATTTCACACTGTTGAGCCGAAGTGCATGCTAATCAGTTGATAGAATGTTTAGCCGGCACCCCACCGGGGTCTGGCGTCATCTTTGCCCCACCGGGGGCGCATCGATCCCCCGCTAACTCCGAAAATGTAGGGGTTAGCGCAAATTTTAAACTTGCGTTAGAAAGCTCATGTGAATTCAGTATGGATTTAATTCACATGTTCAACCGTTCAGGTCAATAGTGTGACCCCCAGAGTTCAAGTTGGGTCACAATAGGTTATTGCCACTAAAATATGTAATGCTTAAGAAACCCGGGCAGGGCCTGGGCTCTCCTGCCATTAGAGCTATTGAAGTCTGGTAAAGTAAATTTTATGGAAAAATGATAGAGCGTTCTCCGCTGTTTGGAACATAATGACCTTCGGCCAGTGGTTTGACCTCCAGAGGGCCCCTCTTGACCTAACATAACCTGAGATCACGGACAGTCATAGGGTGATTTTGTTATGTATCAAATGAAAGCCAGTGGGATGACCTACACGATGACGTTTGATTTAGCGCTCTAGCTTAAATAGGTCAAAGGTTATTGTCAGAATACTGTTTTTGACCACGGGTGATCTTTAATAACCTCAGATAAACCAAAGGGCAAATATCACCCATGGAATCCGTGAAAGGGCGACCAAGAATGCTTTTCTGAGTAATACGAGTACTTGCAGTCATTTTTGTGGCTTTAGGGATCACAAGACAGATTTTGCCCTTGGCTTTTCTATGGGAGAGGTCAACTCGTGAACTGACCTCAGGTCACCAAACCAAAAAGTCCGGAATAATTTGGTAGACTCGGGAAGGGTCATAATCAAGTGTAAAAAGTTTCAAATCGATCGGCTTAGAAATGTAGCTACGGTAGAGCTTAGAAGTTGAAGAGAGTTGAACTTGTTTGGCCTCGCGTGATCTGACCAGGTGTGGACCGGGGTAAAATATTTCAGGGGTGGTGGGAAAATGATGGCGTAAGAGGTAGACCCTCAACTGCAGTTCTGCGCCTCGGTGGTTTAACTGTTATCCTGAAAAATACTCCTTAAGGATGAGGCAATCGAGGATTTCTTGGTGGGGCGAGGATAAACCCGCGCCCTACCGGGGGTCCGGCGCCACCTTCGCCCCACCGGTGGCATCGATGGTCCCCCTCTAACTCCGAAAATATGGGGGTTGGCGCAAATCTGCAAAATGCATTAGAAAGCTCGCGGGAATTCAGAAAGAAATTACTCCACATGTTTATGCACTCAGGACAATAGTTTGACCTCTAGAGGTCAAGTTAGGTCACCATAGGCTACATTTTCACTCAAATATGCAATGCTTAAGAAAACTGGGCATAAATATTATGCCCTTCAGGGGTGTGATTTTCTATCTCTGGGGGTGCCCGATCACCCCCAATCCTAATTCGAGCACCCCCAATCATGTGCTGAGCACCCCCAATACATGTGCCGCCCCTGGCTTATCACCGCTACCCTGAATAGTGTCACCCTATCTCAACACTGCCACCCTGATTCGTGCCGCCCCCGTCAAGTTTTTCCCGTCCGGAATTCATTACTTCCACTCCGATTGGTTCCATCTTTGGGTAATCAATGCCACCTCACTTATCCTTTCCCCCTGATTTATGACGCCGCATCATTGCCGCCCCCGTCTGATCAATGTCGCCAAAAATTAATCACTGCCGCCCCCCCTTCCGGATGAGTACTGCCGCCTTTTGTTTCATCACTAATCAGCTGGCTGATCACGGACACCCCCGGTTTATCACTGCCGCCTTGATTCATGCCGCCCCTGGCGAAAAAACCCGGTTTATTTCAACATCCATATACTTGCTCCTCCTGGTTAGTTACTGTCGCCCACCGAATTATCATTGCCGCCCCCCGGCTGATCACTGCCGCCCCTCGTTTACCACTGCCGCCCCTGGCTGATCATTGCCGCCCATGGCTGATCATTGCCGCCCCCTGACTGATAACTGTCACCCCTTGACTGCTAACTGCCGCCCCTAGCGGATGACTGCCGCCCCTGGTGGATAACTGCCACCCCCTGGCAGATCGATGCCGCCCCCTGGCAGATCACTGCCGCCCACTGACTGATAGCTTCCGCCCCCTGAGTCATCACTACCGCCCCCTGGCTAATCACTGGCGCCCCCTGACTGATAACTGCCGCCCCTTGGCTGATCACTGCCGCCCCTGGCTGATCACTGCCGCCTCTCTGACTGATCACTGCCGCCCCCTGACTGATCACTGCCGCCCCTGGCTGTTCATTGCCGCCCCCTGGGCCGATCAGTGCCGCCCTCTGACTGCAAACTGCTGGCTCTTGGCTGATAACTGCCGCCCCTTGACTGATAACTGCTGCCCCTTGGATGCTAACTGCTGCCCCTGGCTGACTCCTGCCGCCCCCTGGCTGATTATTGCCGCCCTTGGCTGCTAACTGCCGCCCCTGGCTGACCACTACCGCCCCCTGGCTGATCATTGCCGCCCCCTGACTGAAAACTTCCGGCTCTTGGCTGATAACTGCCGCCCCTGGCTGATCCTTGCCGCCCCCTGACTGAAAACTGCCGGCCATGGGCTGACAACTGCAGCCGCTGGCTGATCACTGCCGCCCCCGGCGGATTGATAAGTGCCACCCCCTGGCTGATAACTGTTGCCCCTTGCTGATAGCTGCCTCCGATTGACTGATAAATTCCGCCCCTTGGCTGCTGCCGACCCTGGCTTATCACTGCCGCACCTTGGTTGATAATTGCCACCCCTGGCTAATCACTGCCGCCCCCTGACTGATAACTGCGGCCCCCTGGCGGACAACTTCCGCCCTTAACTGATATCTGCTGCCCCTGGTTCATCACTGCCGTCTCCCGGGGCAGTGAGCATCCTGGGGATATCTGGGCAGTGAGCATTCTGGGGGGAGTATCCTTCTGTGGATATCATTAACATCGTGTTGTATGGAGCGTTAGTTTTAATATCGTATATTCATCCTAGTAGTCTTTCAGGTTTTACATAACGTCGAGTTTCATGTTACCTATAGTCTCTGACTTAAGTATATCGTGTGAAATTTTCTGTATCATTTTTTCAGTATTTGTATTTCATTTCATTTTTTATATGTTTTTATCATCTTCTGATACAAATTTCACAACCTGACCTGAGTTGTTAAAATTCGTGCGAAAATGTCCTATTTGTGTATTTTATTTAGTGTTATGGGTGTCGTATGACTCTAGATGTCGGCGCGCTCTGAAACCTCAAATATGATGATGGACCGTCTCACGGCTGATCACTGCCACCCCTGGTTCATCACTGCCGCCCGAATTCATGCCGCCTCTGGCTCGTTGATGCTGTCCCTTGCATATTTTGACCCCAATGCACGCCGCCCCGCCTCATCGCTGCCGCCCCTGGTTCATCACTGCCACGCCCTGGCTGATCACTGTCTCCCCTGGTTCATAACTGCTGCCCAGATTAATCATTGCTGCCTTGATTCACGCCGCCCCTGGCTGATCACTGCCGCCCCTGGTATATCACTGCCGAGGAGACCAGTCTGGCCATGGCCCCCAAAACCGGTTAAACTTGGGCCCTGCTGTAGGCACAGTTTTGTCAGGAGGAATCTCTAACACCCTTCCAGAAAGCAAGCAGCAGCCCACAATCGTCTAATCGTTATCTGTTTGTCTATTGGAGGAATTCTCCGAGCCGAGCAAATGGTAGAATGCTGCTGCCGTGCTTTTACTCTTTTAGTGTCAGCCAGCGGTGAAATTTTTTACCTCTTTGGGGCCTGCGAGCACCCGTAATCACATTGAAAGCACCCCCAATCTGCATGTTTTGCCCCCCGACTCAGCATTTCTGTCCTGATTCATGCCGCGTCCGTCTTACCACTGTGATCATGCCGCCCCCGGTTCAACACTACCACCCTGGTTTAAGGCGCCATGGTTCATCATTGACGCCTCCTACCTATCACTGCCACCATGATTCTTGCCAACCCTGACTTATCACTCCCGCTCTGATTCAAACAGCACCCCGCTCATCACTGCTGCCAGTGGGTCACCAATTCTATCCCCAGCTCATCACTACCGCCTCGGCTAATGAATGCCGCCCCTGACTTATCACTTCCGCTCTAATTCGTGCCGCTCTGGGCTCACGACTGCCGCCCCCAGCTCGGGGACGGCGGATTCCATTTTCGGGTGGTTGTACAAGATTTTCGGGAGGGGGTGCCTTCCTTTCCAAGGGGAAGGGGGCGGTTCCATCCCCAGGGGGGCACCTTTGGCTCCCTAGGGATGTCCACTCAGGGGGAGGGGCGCCGACATAATTTCCCTGCGTTGAGTCGATAAATTGGGTCTATTTGCTCTCCATGGGATGGCTTTGATGAAAGGGGGTACCATTCATATTTGAAACTGCTTTTATTTCGCACAGAGGGCCCTACCTCTTCAGGTAGGCGGTGTTTCGGTCTGATGTTTTCTTGGCCGCCCGGGGGCGCCGGCCAAATCCGGGGCGCTTCCCCGGACGAAGCCAAAACCGGGTGTGCAAAAATATACTTTTGCACACCCTCATTTTTCAGGGTGTGTAATTGCACACCCTACCTCCCCCGCCCGGTGTCCGCCGTCCCTGTCCCAGCTTATCTCCTCCGCCCTGATCTGTGCCACCCGTAGTTTATAGCTACTACATACGGCTCACCATTCCCGTCATCGGCTTATGCCCTTTGCCTTGATGCGTGCCACCCCCGGCTAATCAATGCTACCCCCCTTCCCAACTTATCACTTCCGCCCTGATTTGTGCCGCCCCTATTTCATAGCTCCCGCCCCCCGAGTCTTCACTGCCGCCCTCTCCTTATCACTTCCACTCTGGTTCGCGCCGCTCCTAGTTCATAGCTATTGGCCCTAGCTCATCACTGCCGCCCTCGACTTATGACTTTGCCCTGCTTCTTGCCGCCCGGCCAATCACTGTCGCCCCCAGCTTATCACTTTCCTCCTAATTTGCGCCGTTCTTAGTCCATAACTTCCGCACTGCAGGCTCATCACTGCAGCACTAATGCTTGCCTCCACTGTGCGTTAGGGTAAAATAAAAGGCGGGAGGGCAAAAATAAAGGGAATGCACGGGTACAGTGGAGTTGCCATATTTCTTAATATTTACAGAACAATACACGCGTTGTATGGAGCACTATCGGTGATTTTGCTTTCTTTCCACGTAGTGATTAAAGGGAATGTGGGACCTTTATAACGTGATTTTAGTTGAGGTAGCCAAGTTGTAAAGCATGCCAGAAAACCCGATGCTCTATATATCATTTGTCTTGAAACTCAAACTTTCCGAAGAAAAAAGCTAAAAACTACCTGAAATGTACCCCTCATGTACCCTAAGCAGCAGGCCACAGTGGACAGCCATGTTGGTGTGACGACATATGCTGACGTCACGGTGAGTATCAGCCAATCGAAGCCCTTGAAGCCTATTGAATATCGTAGTGGTTACCAGATCATGACATCATCCACAGGCAGATATTTATTTATTTCCCTAGAGGAGCATTTTAAAAATAAAAATATTGAGCCTATTGTACATTTTTCAGAGAAATAATGGACGTCTCCGTGATTTTCGGCTAAAAGTTCCCCTAATTACACTAAATTTCAAGATTCAACCTAGGTGCCACATTCCCTTTCAGGGGGTTCCCTTTTCAACACGCGCATTGACGGGGGTCTGAGCCACCTTCGCTTTGACGGGGGAGGGGCGGGTACCCGCACCCCCCTAAGATCTCGAGAACCACGCTAGGTAGCGAAAAACGGTAAACAACGTTGGGTAGCCCATTCACTTCTCAATCGAAAATATTTGAACCATTTTTCAGGTCACATTTAAGGTTACGAGAGGCAAAACATGCCGTCATAGGGATAACATGTAAATGAAAGTTTTCGGCCATTACATCTGAAGAATTAAAGATAGAGCAAAACGACTAAAACTGTATGAATCCTTGCAGCAAGCCGAATCGAATGATATATAATTTGACCTTGCTAGGTCAAACCAAGGATTTGACCTGACCTCAGGTCAGGTCAAGGTCATAATATATAAAGTGCATATCATTAGAACCTCAAAGACAAGGCGAGTCTAATGCAGCTAAAATAAATGCTCTATCACCACCCGTTACTGAGTTATTCAGTCAGAACCATTTTTCCCATGTAGTTCCATGGAGAGGTCATGGCTTGTACCTGACCTTAGGTCATCGATATCAAAAATACCGGAACATAATTTAGAGAACTCGGTGGGCCCATTATGTGATATGAGTTTCAATAGGATAAGTTCACCCTGTTCCGACTTATGCTATCTTAAACCTTTTTTCGTGTCAGGTCACTGGACCTGTACTGGTGATCTGACCTGAGATGACCTAACCTTAGAATTTTCACAGAAGTTTTAAAAATGATGAGAAAAAAGATATGCCAAGTATGGCGGCGCTACGCGCCACCGTTTTTCTGCTATCTCCGAAAAACCCGAGAGTGGGGGCGGGTACCCGCCCCCAGTCAATGCGCGTGTTAAAGGGAACCCCTTGAGAGGGAGTTCTCTTTAAAGAGAATCATTTAAGGAGAATGTGGCACATTGGTTGAATCCTGAAATTTAGAGTAATTAGGGGAACTTTTAGCCGAAAATCACATTCCCTTTAAAGGGAATGTGGCACCTTGGTTGAATCCTGAAATTTAGTGTAATTAGGGGAACTTTTAGCCGGAAATCATGGAGGCGTCCATTATTTCTCTGAAAAATGTAGAATAAGCTCAATATTTTGATTTTAAAATGCTCCTCTAGGGAAATAGATATCTGTCTGTGGATGATGTCATGATCTGGCATTCACTACCATATTCCATAGGCATCAAGGGCTTCGATTGGCTGATGCTCACCGTGACGTCAGCATATGTCGTCACACCAACATGGCTGTCAACTGTGGCCCGCTGCTAAGTGTACATGAGGGGTACATTTCAGGTAGTTTTTGTTTTTTCTTCGGAAAGTTTGAGTTTCAAGACAAATGATATATAGAGTACCGGGTTTTTCGGCATGCTATACAACTTGGCTATCTCAGTTAAAATCACGTTATAAAGGTGTCACATTCCCTTTAAGTCTTTTGTGCTCATTTCAATCTCCATCCGCTCTGTCATGCTCAAGGTAAAATTTAACCCCACAAAACTGATACCCTTCAATCGTGGACAGAGCCGCAGCCAGGGGGACACGTGCCCCCCATCGGTGCCGAAGTGCCCTTTGATCGCTAAGCGGTTTACCCGGTTTGGGCTGTGCCACTCCAAATTTATTGCCATACGGCGTCGAACCTAGATGCAATTAGATTACATTGAGCGATTTAAACTATTGTTTGATAATTCAGTACCTTTTTTGGTCAGCTAGGGCATTCTGTCGCCTTTCCAAACACCCGGGAGAATATGGGTACGTAATTCGTGACCAACTAATGCCTCATCGTCGCCAATAATCGCACCGGCGGAGCTAATCTGGTGACCCTTGAGCTCATCTGGGGCCCACTGCGCTGTTCTTGACCGCTTGAGTAGATCACGTGCCCTCTAAGCTGATGTGGTGCCCGGTGAGTCAATCTGGTGCCCCTTGAGCAAATAATTGTGCCTCTTGAACCTAGCTAATGCTCTCTGAGTTAGTCTGATGCCTCCGAGCTCGCCTGGTGCCCTATTAGCTGTTTTAGTGCCCCTTGAGCTGATCTGGGCCCCCTGAGCTGATCACATGCCTCGCAGAGTTGATCTACTGTCCCCTGAGCCAATATGGTGCCTCTTTGAGCTATGATCTGGTGCCCCCTGAGCTGGTCTGGTGCACCCTGAGCTGATCTTGTGTTCTCTGAGCTGAGCTATGCCCCTGCTTTGGTCTGGGGGCTGGGAGCTGATCTGGGCTCCCGAGCTGCTCTATCTTTTTCCCCCTGAGCAGATATGTTTCCCCTGAGCTAAACTAATGCCTCCTGAGTCGATCTGGTGCCTCCTAAGCCAACATTTTGCCTCCTGGGCCCATCTCATGCCCTCTGAGCTCGTCTAGTGCCCCCTGAGCTAGTGTGGTGCCCTCTGAGCCAATCTAGTGCCTTTTAGGCTGATCTGGGCCTCCTGAGTTTCCTCAAAAGTAATTTCCTCAGAAGCTCTGGGGCCCTGAGCTGAGTTGTGCCCAATGAGGCTGATGAAGGCCCCTGAGCTGGTATGGGGCTCCTGGGCTGATTAAATGCCTCCTGGCCTGATCTAGTACCTCCGAGTTGATCTGTACCCTGAGCTGATCGGGGACCACTGAGCTGATCCATTGCCCTCTCTCTGAGGTGATATGGTGCTCCCTGAGCTGATCTAGACCCCTGCTCTTGTTTGGGGACTAGGAGCTTATCTGAGCCCCCGAGCTGATTGATTTGGTGCCCCCTGAGCAGGCATATTGCCCCTGAGCTAAACTAATGCCCTCTGAGTTGATCTGGTGCCTCATGTGTCATCATTGTGCCTTCTGAGCCTATCTGATGCCCTCTGAGCTAGCCTGGTGCCCCCTGATCTAATATGGTGCATGGCCCTATGAGCCTATCTGCGCCCCATTGAGCTAGTCTGATAACCCCCCCCATCTTTGGGGCCACTGAGCTAGTCTAGTCCCGGGCCAAGCATGAGTTGCTCTGGGGGGGAGGCTCTGATCCACACCAGGGGCCCCCTGAGCTGGTCTTGAATAGACAGAGAATAAGAACACAAGGCCAACTCCCATCACCTCGGGGGTCACGGGGCTAGTCTAATCCCGGGGGGCACAACTGGGGGAATGAGGGGCAGCTGCTCTGGAGGACTCTAATCCACACTAGGGGCCCCTGAGCTGGTTTTGAATGCGGAATAAGGACACAGTGCAAGCTCCCCTTGTAAAATGGAGCTAATGAAGAATGAGCCGTCATCGCTAAAACGGCTTGTGATGCCTAGGCACCCCGGGTTAAATGAATTGCTTATTATACTGGTGGATTCTGGGGAGGGGTGATAAAAAGGCATGTGCCCCTGAGCTCAGAGCACAGTCGCCTGAACCAGGATTTGTACTAATTAATTAAAATGAATGAAGAACTAGTTTCTCACAATGTTCAGCCCTATCCAAACTACCAGCCTGTTTACTTTTTTTACTTCAACTGAGACCGATCCTGGTATCTCCCAAATTATTCCGGCAACAAAAATTGTATCCGTCCAATGTCACTATGCCACACCTCCTCCCACGGCCCTTGTGGGAGCCGTGGAACTTAATCCGCGTTCAACCAGAGCTCACTCGTCACGACACAGCCAGTGGGCATAACAAATGAATTTTCGACTCCAATATGTCTGATCTTGCACATAGTGACAGATATCACAGGCTCCGCTGAATTCTCGGATGTCCAGTACTTGCATGAGTTGGCTGATTTGCCCTTAAATCTATCCCAAAAAAGTCGTGTTCTGGGTATTTTCATGAGATTTCGGTGACACTTTTCTTTTTTCTGGTTTTAATTCAGTTTTCCTTCTCCGCCAATGCTTGATCTGCATTTGTCTTGGACCAAAGGTACCCAAAAGTTGATATTAACTAAGATATAGTAAGTTTTTAGGTTACCTTAAAGTGCCCCTTCTCTCCCGGGGTGCCCCTCAAAGGTGGTGTGCCCCCCACACCAAAGCTCTGGCTGCGCCCCTGATCGTGGAAAGATTTAAAGCTCAGATTTGATTATTGTAAGACGTGTATGTAGCTTTGGGATGTCGCATAAAAAATATCTGCCCAACATTAAAATAAAATGTTTCCTGTGCTATAAAAGGTGCAAAAAAGCGATGAATAACAGATTTGGTGCAATGAAGGGGTTCCGCCCCCCCCAACGCCGCCGCCCCTATGGGGTGCCGCCCCCCACCGGCTGAGCACCCCCAAAGATTTTTGGAAAATTACACCCCTGATGCCATTAGAGCTATTGAGATATAGTAAAAAACATTTAATGGAAAATGCCAAACCTTTTTCCGCTATGTGGAACCCTTCCACCCATGGTTTGACCTCCAGAGGTCACCTCGTGACTTACTATGACCTGAGGTCACTATAGGTCAGAAAGTGACCCTGCTGCATATCAGATGTAAGCCAACGACAAGACATATACAATGATGTTTGATTCAGCGCTCTAGCTTAATTAGGTCAAAAGTTATTATCAAAATACTGTTTTGGACCCTGGTGACCTTGGTTGACCTTGGAGGGGTCAAAGGGAAAATATGGCCCTTGGGATCCTTGAGAGAATGTTCAAGAACGCTTTTCTGAGCAAGATGAACATTTAAAAGCATTTTTGTGACAGCTATTCTCATGTTTTTCCAATGGGAAAGGTCACCTCGTGACCTGACTTCTGGTCACGAAATCGAAAAATCCCAGATATACAGGTTGTAGACCCTGGAGCGGTCATGAAGTGTAGGAAGTTTCAAATCGATCAACAAAGAAATATAGCTCTTATAGAGCTCAAAAGCTAAGGTGAGGTGACCTTGGTTGACCTCGCCTGGTGACTTGACCTTGTGTGACCCAGGGTAAAAAAATTCAGGAATGGTGGGAAAATGATGGGGTGAGAGATAGAGTCCTCAACCATGGTGCTGCGTTTCGTCGTTTTTCTGCTATCCCGAAAAAACCTTGGGGGGCCATCGATGGCCCCGGTGGGGCGAGGGTTAAAGGCTTGCCTCTCGAATTCTGGATGCAAAATGGAGCTAAAACATGATGATTGTATATTTGGATACAACCCTTCACCAAAATCATTATAAAAGAATTATCAACCGAACCCTCATCAGCATCATCCTAACCTTTCAATGGCAAATATGTCACTGGGTGATAGCGTCATCTCACTGAGAGCAGAACCACCGCTGCGCAGTGTCGTTCTATGTCATCGCACAGAAAAAGGCGGAAAGGTGCAACCATAAGTGTCGCCACCGGCAAAAAGTGGGGGGGCCAGCCAAACTTCAACCTGATGCTGACAGAAAACTTTCAACGTCAGGACCAAAAACTGTTCGAATTTGGGCTCTTCGTCGCCTCCCGCAGCGGCTGGATATAAGAATGTCCGGTTTTGTCTCATTTTGACTGAGATCAGGAAATTTTTGGCCAAAAAGTGGGGGGGCCAGGCCCCCCTGGCCCCCTTTTCCGACGCGTATGGGTGCAACATACAATATCTGTGTGTGCTCATTCATTGCAGGAGAGATAGGTGGGTCAGTAATCTCATTTCTTCGAATAGAACATGCCCAACTTGATCTATGAGAAACACACCCAACTTGATCTATGAGAAACAAATAAAAGCCAGACATTATAAAAATAAAACACAAATAATCCTAGAAGTCCCAATATGATACAAGTCATTCCTGCGGGGTTTGTTTTGTAAAGCTAAGAAGAATGGGAACCTCCACTGCAGTATCAAAGAAGACCCTGCACCCAACACAGTTGTTTGAAAACGCTCCAGAGGCCTCGGCATCTCAGAATACCTGCAGTAAGTAAACTTTCCTAATCTAGTGCGGGGCCGCTTTGGCGCCTCCACACATTCTGCACCGCTCGTGCCGACGTATAGTCACAATGGTATATGAGTCAACAGGACAGCACGCTCTGCTGAGCAAGCTGAATCAAAGCCCACCACTCATGAGCTGCGGGCCTGTCTTACTCAGCAAACGAACTGCAGGCTCGCCGAACACCCACTCGGTCGCGACGGGCGTGGGCCATCTTTGTGTATTACCTCTGGTTCGGGTGCTCTTTTTTGCCGTTGATTTCTTTCTCCGGCTTAAAGTGCTGAAACATGCTCATCATGCATTATGACGAGGAAAACTGCACTTAGGAGAGACAAAGAACATGGCTGATGGGAATTGTAAGGTTTAACTAAATGAAGTTATTTCTTGGGTCTTACATCCTTATCTTGAGAGTTCAGTCTTATTTGAGAGTTCAGTCAAATCAATATTTGACAACAGCCAGTTAAAGAAGTTTCTGACTGAGCTGGCACAGTAAGCATCCTACTCACTCTTTCCAAATCTTTAAACAAAATTGCATAAATTTCGCCAGTGCAGTTGGCCAGGAATGTTTTAGTCAGTCTCTTTGCATCTTACCTTGCATCATCTGATAGAACGTCATGTATTTTTTATACAAATAATGGGAGACTATGTTGCAAAAGTTTTCTTGCAGGAGCATGCCTGATCGAAAGTTTTAGTCTATTCTTGTAGGTATACGAAGACGCCATCCAATGCAACGGAGATCAAAGTAACCTTGAGACTTTACGACACAATGACTGCCGAGGAAATATGGTGCTGCTATTTCTCACCCTGTCGGGAAGATATGGGGATCAGAACGACTTATACAGAATACCTGCCGGCGGATTTTAACCCAGGTCAGCGGCACGCAAGTTGAGCGCTCTTTCCCCACGGCTCTGCATCCCCTGCAACTGAAATCAGCGCCCCGAACTTGAACCCAGAGTCGGAGCCTTTAGCTGAAACCTGGAAATGTTTCATGTCTCGAAATGGCAGCATATCCCACCAACTGGTCTCCAATATTTGATTTCGATCTGTCTCAGCATAGTGATCTCGCGCTCTAAAATAGTGTTGAGCGGAGACAATTAGTTAGGATGGTACTAGTGGCAGCGAATCTGGGGGTGAATTCTTTTGGTAGTATACGAGAATACGGCCACCTAGGTTTCTGCCCACTTGAGTACTAAGATATTTAGATAGTATCTTACATTATGATGAAATATTTTATAACGTCTCCCCGTACAGCAACCATCGAAATTCTTGGAACAAGATGACTAAGACATGGGGTTTTGTTCCAAACAATCAGTCAGGTGGCGAGATATAACCAGCAGTTCAAGCACGCGGCACACGCGGATGTTCCATGGGGATTTGAATCAAAAGAGAGCATGTTGAAACATAGCTACCCTACAAATATCTTGTGATCTTCCACTGTTTCGAGTCTTTCTACCAGTTTACACACGTCAAGCACTCATTCTCTCCTCCAACCGAAACAATTTCAACCAAACCTTGGAAATAAACAGGAAAATAGAGACAGCCAATGCTAATCTGTCTAAGTAGCCTTCCCCGAGAGTAGATACACGTCGATATATAGGGAATTTCTCATTGGCTATGAATTTTTGCCCCTCCTCTATTTACCCCGATTTATTTTGAGTGCATCCATGCGGAGGAGCGGTGGGGCAGTGATTAGCGAAACTGCTTTCCACGCTGCTAACCCCGGCTCAAGGTCTGATGGATTGCCTGAGCAAGAAGAAATTTGGCTCCCGAGAAACCATTCATACAAGAAAAGAGTTGACGACGCCTTGTAACCCTGGGGTTTGGTGCCAGGCTTATACACAATAAGCCCGATCCCAAAACAAAATATTGTGCTATCATGGAAGGCATCATAGATAACATTATACCTGTCGACTGTTTTCTATGATGGCATATACTGATGCGCATCGTTTTGTTCTTACTGGAAATATCGGTTAGAAATTTTGTAAAGAAATTTACCGATCTGAAGTTCGCATTTTTTCAATAGATCTATCGGCCACTGTATGATTGTCGCGGATGTAGATGACACGGCTGACCTGGATGAAAAGGAGGGGGTTCTAAGGGAGGCTAAACAAGTTAAACGCTATTTTGTCACCTCTCATCTCAGTGAAGCTAGTGAAACAACTTTATCTACTTGCCTTGAAACCAGGGGTGTAATTTTCTATCCCTTTGGGGGTGCCCGAGCACCCCCAATCCTAATTCGAGCACCCCCAATCATGTGCAGAGCACCCCCAATACATGTGCCGCCCCTGGCTTATCACCGCTACCCCGAATAGTGTCACCCTATCTCATCTTTGCCACCCTGATTCGTGCCGCCCCTGTCAATTTTTTTTCCCGTCCCGGGTTCATTACTTCCACTTTGATTGGTTCCACCTTGTTGTGTTGTGTAATGCGCCAGCATTGAAATTCGTGCGCCAGATTTGCAAAAGTTCCAATTAACTGCCGACAGCAGCGTTGCATAAATATATTGTGTGTTATCAGAACCGACAGCGCTGCATTGATTTGATTCGGCCTTAAATAAACCAAACTTCCGGCTTAAACACGTGTCTCAGACCATGGTGTATATTTCCGAGTAATAACCGGAACGAGTTGCGTGCTACCGATAATTAATGGTAAGCATCATAAACGCAACATATTTTGGCGACCAGTTGTAGCTCTTCCCAGAGAATTGAGCTTGCTTCCGTGCCATTATGGATGTTTTAGGAGGTGCCCCCGCGCCATATTTAGCCGCACCTGGCCCTGCGCCGGTCCCGTGGGCCACGTGGTTGCGTCAGTTCGACGTATATCTGCAAGCCATTGGTGGTGACGTGTTCCCCCAACCCAGGCAAGTAGCACTCCTCATGCACTGTCTAGGATGTGAAGGCCAGCGGATAGCTGATACTCTGCCTGTTCTGACCAAGTTGGAAGGCGAGTCAGACCTTGCCCACCTGAAGCGAAAGCTTACTAGCTTTTTCGGGCCCAAGACAAACGTGGTTGGGGAGCGATGCCGTTTCCATAGCCGCCACCAGCAGCCTCAAGAAACAACTGCCCAATGGGTAAGTGTCCTTCGTGGCCTAGCCGCAACCTGCGACTATGGCGACAAGTCGGAAGAATTTATCAGAGACCAGGTGGTTGAGAAGACACGTTCTCCTACCTTGCGCCAACGCCTGCTGATTGAGGATGGGCTGACGCTGGAGAAGACTCTCCGCATTGCAGAAACAGTGGAAACTGCTGCTCGGGAAGCCAGTTTTCTGCAGTCAGCTACCCAAGTGACAGCTAGCCAGCCCGTAGAGGTAAACTACGCTTACCAGGGTAAGCCTCGCCCACCCCGCTCCAGAGCCAGAGGTAAGCGCCAGCAAGTTTCGCACCCTGGACCTAGTCAGTACTCTGGTGGTGGTGCTCCGTCGCAGCCCCATCACCCACCTGTGAAGTGCCAAAGGTGTGGGCTTCACCCACATGCTGTCAATGTGTGCCCTGCAAGAAGTGCCGTGTGCCACCAGTGTGGTCGGCAAGGACACTGGGCATCCATGTGCCACAGCAAGAGGACAGCTGCAGGCATGCATGCTGTGCGGGCCCTGGAGATTCTCTCTGTGGGTTCTGCTCAGTTAAGCGCTCCAGTTCAAGTGGCAGGCAAAGACATTGAGATGATGGTCGACACTGGGTCAAGTGTATCAATCCTGCCCAAGAGTGTGTTAACTGGTGTGCCGCTTGTCCAAACCGCAGAGCAACTGTGTTCCTACCAAGGGGGGAAGGTACAAGTGTTAGGTGTGGCAGATGTGTTAGTTAGGTACAAGGGGCTAGAGAAGTGTGTTAGTGTGTATGTTGTGCCCCATGGCCGTCCTATCATGGGTTTGGATATGATGCGTTTGTTCGAGGTTAGCGTTGTGAATAACCAAGTGTGTGCTGTCGCTCAGGAACCTCATCCTCCAACCCAACCTGAACCTGCCGAGAAGGTGCAAACCCAGCAAGAAGCTGCTCCTATCCGTGGGTACCAGCACCGCATCAACAGCAACCCCAACATCCCTCCTGTCCGCCAACCTCTCCGTCAACTGCCGTGGTCGGTAAGGGATCAGGTGAGAGAGCGTTTGGATAGGATGGAGCAGGCAGGTGTAATCGAGAAGGTTGATGCGTCTGAGTGGGTGTCTCCCTTAGTGGTAACTAAGAAGCGTAATGGAGACATACCTGTATGTGTAGACCTCAGACAAGCGAACAGAGCTGTGATTATAGATGGGTATCCTCTACCAAACATAGAGGACATGCTTCACAGGTTCCGAGGTTCAAGTGTGTTCACAAAGTTTGACCTCCAGGATGCCTACCACCAGGTGGATCTTCATCCAGTCAGCCGCAGCCTAACCTGCTTCTCCACTCCTCAGGGGCTCAGGTGGTTCACTGGGATTCCGTTCGGTCTGGCATCTGCAGGTCCGTGTTTCCAGCAGGTCATGGAGTCGATGCTGAAGGGGATCAGCGGCGTATCCATCTACCAAGATGATGTAGTTGTGCATGCATCCACCAGAGAGGAGCATGACCGTCGTGTGAGGCAGGTTGAAGCGGTCTTCCGTGATCGGAACGTGCTGGTAAACCAAGCAAAGTGTGTACGAGGGGTGCCCAGCATCAACTTCCTGGGATACCTGGTATCAGGCAGCGGCATCTGCATAGATCCAGAGCGGATCGCTCCACTAGTGAGTGGGCCTGACCCCTCCACAGCTGCTGAGCTGCAGTCGTTCTTGGGCTCAGTGAGCTATCACTCGCGATTCGTGCCTGGGTTCTCAATTTTGGTTGATCCACTGAGATCTCTGCTGAAGGCAGAACCGTTCGTGTGGACCCATGAGAGTTCACAGCTTGTCAAGGAGATCAAGGCTGCCATCCAGAGGGCTCCTGCCCTGTGCGCCTTTGATCCGGCACAGCGCACCATCCTCACCTGTGACTCCAGTGACGTTGGGTGTGGTGCTCGCCTCAGTCAGGTAGGACCTGACGGGAGAGAGGAGGTAGTGTCGTACGCCTCTAAGACCTTTTCCTCAGCTGAGAGAGGTTACTCCACTGTAGAGAAGGAGGCACTCTGTTGTGTGTGGGCCGTGGAGAAATGGCGAGCATACCTATGAGGTCGGAGATTCCTCCTCAGGACTGACCATCAGGCACTCTGTACCATTTACGGACCCAAGGGCTCGAGCCGAGTCGGGCGCCGAGTTGCTCGATGGGAGGCTCGGACGATGGAATTCTGTTTTGATGTAGAGTACATCCCTGGAAAGTGTAACCAAGTGGCTGATGGCCATTGGCGGTTCCAGGAAAAAGTTTTGGAGGGGGCCAAAACATCGTTTTGGGGGCCAAATCGAGAAAAAATCGCAAAAAGCATAGGATTTGAAAAAAACGGCCAAAAGTCGGTCGTTTTGGGGGCAAAAGATACTATTTCGGGCTTTGGGGGGGGCCATGGCCCCTGGGCCCCCCCTGGATCCGCCAGTGCTGATGGCCTTTCCAGGCTGCCCCTTCCTCAGGTGGACTGGGAAGACGACGACACGGTCCAAGTGGCGATGTTGTCCAGTACCTCAGCTGTATCCGAAGCTGAGTTCGCAGACGCTTCTGCAGGTGACGCCACGCTGACAGCCGTGTGTCAGCACGTGCAAGGCGGGTGGCCCGGCAGAGCGCGCGATGTGGCCGTGCCTATGAAGGCATTTTTGCAGTACGCCATGAGCTGTCTGTAGCCGGCCAGCTTATCTCCCGTGGCGAACGGCTCGTGGTGCCAGAGACGCTCCGCAGCCGTGTGATCAGTAACGCGCACGAGTCCCACCAGGGGATAGTGCGAACGAAGCAAAGGCTTCGAGACAGGTTTTGGTGCCCGTCCATGGACGCGGACATAGAGGCCGCTCTGAAGGAGTGTGTGTTGTGCTCCGCACACAGCGCACACGTCCAGGACTGCCGACCGCCACTCCACCCCATTCCACTACCTTCTGGGCCGTGGCGGAAAGTAATGTGCGACATCATAGGGCCGATGAACGGTCCACAGCATGAGCGCTATGGCATCGTCCTCTGTGACATGTACAGCAGGTGGCCGGAGGTTGCCTTGTGTGGTGAGGTGACTGCAGCCACAGTTATACGGTTCCTCGAATCGCTGTTCGGCAGAGAAGGCGTGCCAGAAGTGCTAGTGACCGACAACGGTCCCCAGTTTCGGTCATCAGAGCTGAGCCAGTATCTCGCGTCAGTCGGCGTAAAGCTTATCCACAGCTCAACTTACAGTCCGACGACCTGTGGCATGGTAGAGCGCCTAAACAGGACAGTGAAGGACGCCATCGAGACAGCGCGGATCCTGAAGAAACCCAGAGCTGGATACCTGCGCGAGTTTTTGAAAAACTACCGCGCTACCCCTCACCCGGCGACAGGTCTGTCCCCGTTCAGGGTCATGAGGGGCCGCGAGATGCGCACAGCCCTAGATGTTTTGGGCCTGCCACAGGACTCGGAGGCAGTACGGGTAAACCCCGATCGCGTTCAGCGCTACCAGGCTGCCTATAAAGCGCGCTACGACAGGCGCGCTGGCAAAGCGCCTCAGTGGGAGGCCGGCGACACGGTGCGTGTCAGGTGCCGTCGAACTGGAAAGTTCACGGGCTCACAGGCTGCAAAAGTGGACGCACGCACGGGCCCGCTCAGTTACCGGCTCCAAGATGGCCGACGTGTCCACGCGCGAGATCTCGTGACTGCGCGACCTGGAAACCACGTCGATCCGAGCGCGGAGACCTGGTTTGACGCTAGCTCAGTCCCTGTGCACTCTGCGTCGCCAGCTGAACTAGAGCCTGCAGAGCCAGACAGCCCAGTGACGCCTGAGCCCAAGCTAACACCCTGTCCTACCCTCAGGCCAGATCCGGTGACACCGCCCATCAGGCGTAGCGAGCGAGTCATTAGGGCTCCTTTGAGGTACTCGCCGAGTTAGGCTGACGTGTTACGATGTTCAGCGAGTTGTGTTGTTGGCTGTCCTTTCATGGTTAAGGCCGTAGCCGTAGACCTTTATTTTTGAGGGGGCGGATGTTGTGTTGTGTAATGCGCCAGCATTGAAATTCGTGCGCCAGATTTGCAAAAGTTCCAATTAACTGCCGACAGCAGCGTTGCATAAATATATTGTGTGTTATCAGAACCGACAGCGCTGCATTGTTTTGATTCGGCCTTAAATAAACAAAACTTCCGGCTTAAACACGTGTCTCAGACCATGGTGTATATTTCCGAGTAATAACCGGAACGAGTTGCGTGCTACCGATAATTAATGGTAAGCATCATAGACGCAACACACCTCTAGCTAATCAATGCCACCTGACTTACCCTTTCCCCTGATTTATGACGCGACATCACTGCCGCCCCTGCCTGATCACTGTCGCCAACAATTAATCACTGCCGCCACCCCCCCTCCGGATGATGACTGCCGCCTTTTACTCATCACCAAGGCAATAGAGTAAAGGTAAAACGGAGCGGGCCGCTCAGCCATGGCCAATGACAGCAATTTTTACAGCTGGCACAGGATAGCTGACTGCTGGAAAAGCATAGGGTGGCTGCAGAGCCAGAAAGTTTCCATCAATACATACATCTACTGAGGAAGTTACAGGTGAATATAATATTTTATTATATTTATTTATCCTATTTTGTAGACACAAAAAGAGTTTCAGTAAATTTTATTGTCAACTGTTTGCTGCCAGGTCCCGAGCTGGCGGTGTGTATTGTCTATGGAGCTGGCGGTGTGTTGAAGAGATAGGGACTTTTTGGCGTACAACTTGGCGTGAAAGAGACAATTCACAAACAACGTTCATGTACCGTTATTCTCACATCTACCAGTGTCTTATTTTGAAATAAATTTGAGACGTTGGGATGGATTGATTTTCTGTTTGTGTGTGTGAATTTGTGTATGGACGGAAAGCTGTTGACTTTTTAAATTACCTACCTATAGTGCCAACTTCTTTGGTGTGATACTTAGCGCTGTGATCACCGCGGTTCCCAAGAATCATATCAGGCACAGATGTGTGCTCAACGCCTGGATGTACGAAGACCAAGGAAAAGGATCGTGATCTGCCATTCTTCAGGGTCCCAAAGGAGCCAACTAGGTAAGAAATATGGCACAAAATGATTTTACACTTTTCAAAATTGCCTATGGGGCTGTGGAAGTTGGGCGGCTCTCCTCCTTGCCAGTCTGCAAAGTATGATAATTCTGACCAGTTTTTGGTGTAAAGTGTACCTCAAGACTGGTCCACACAAAGCAAATTTTGGAGAAAATGAAATGTTGACCAGTATTTACCAATACTGAGTGTAACAAATAATATAATAATAAATAATGTAATACTGAGTATGAGTTTACCAATAATGAGAGTGGCAGTTGCCAATACTGAACTCACATTGACATAGAATTTGCAGCGTATAGAAACTGGACGAAAGAATATAAAATACCATATTGTTATTCTAAGTTAAACAATAATTCATCACATTCATATTTCATGCCCTAGGGCAGCTGGGGATATAGTACCAGTTGTGTGGTTGGAGTACCAGCCAAATTGTTTGGAAATAAGTAGAGGTCAGTGTGATTTTATGCCCATTTTGGTTCCAATTTTAGGTGAGTGGTGGTACGATCATTCTCAATAGCTGGTGCAACTTCTTTGGCATGCTGCCATACTTTGCCAACTGGCCGTCTTACTGGATGGTTTCCTCTTATCAGTACTGACTGACTGCCGCTTGATTCAGCATGTAGAATTTGACAGATTTACACAAGATCTCATTGGTGTAGCCTTTGGGCAGAATTACTGGTTTGGGGCAACTCTTGTCATTCTTTGTGGCAGGTACAACAATATTGGAGCTGAGTGTGACAGCTTGGACAGTGCTGACCCTTGTTAAAAGTCATAAATGTGTCAATAAGTTAGTAAAACATGTAAAATTGATGAAAAAGAAAATGTCTGCTTCAGTGTACAAAGGACTCTGGCCCAGCTGCTGAATTTCTTCCTCAATTGGGGTAGGATTTGAGCTACCCCAAGCATATTTTCCAGGTTCCTGCCACATTCTGCAGATCAGCCCTTGACTAAATGACATTCCCGTCATAGGCGGATCCAGGATCACCGATGGGTGGGGGCACCGTGCCCGGGGTGGTAAGAATTTGATGCCTGGCTTCATAAGAATTCAAGTCCTGTCAGCTGGTGGGGCACTAATAGCCGTTTCATTAATATATTTGGACAGGCTTCAAAAGCCTTATTCATCAAAATGATTTCATTATTTATAATACCCCTCAGTACCGATTGTTAGTTATTTGGGTTTTCGGGCGCACGAACCAATATTAATTATCGCCCATTTGGTACCCATTGTAATCGTGTTGTATTGTGTTCTTTTCCAGCGCGACTGAGGTAACCTGGACATGCGAAACCTCTTCGGTCGCGAGCAGCAGCGCGCGGCGGAGGCAGCCTGGACTTGCGAAACCCTTCGGCGGCGAGCAGCAGTGCCGGCAAAGCTCGCGTGCAGCAAAGCCGTCATCCAGGCGCTGTGCTACCAGTGCTCTCTCTGATATGGTGGCGTGTAGCCGCAGTTCAATTGATAGCTGGATTTGTCAATCAATTTGGGATTCTTGTCTCTGCGTTTGCAAGAAATGTTCAAAATAAATACCAATGAGATATTGAATAAGCTACGAGTGGTACTAACGGGTTGAACATTTATCCCAGGCCTTTTTAGATTAGATGAGTATTTTTATTAATACTGTGTCCCAGTTCCAACAGAAGATCTATTGGTGCCATGCGGGACTTGGCTCGCAAAACTTTCGAATACCTACTTTTGATAACTGCAATGGAACTCTTCACTGTTCTTGTCATTATGCCTTGCTCAGCGACCAACTCCTCTAGATTTGCCATCTACCTAGGATGGCAAAGTGACTTTGAGTTATACGTATGGTAGAACAGTGAACTACCAATATAATTGCACATTTACGGTGGACTCATTTTGCACTGCCAAATTTCTATATTTTCGTATGTCGCGCCGGCTCCCCGCCAATGGATTCGCCATTCCGCCATTGGATGGCGCCATCCGGCGTGGGGGGTGCCACTTTTGACCGGAAAAACCTATCAGATGGGCGCAAAATTCTATCGGTGGGCGCCGATTTTCGCATCCTGGAGGGGGGACAAGCGACATTTCAGGGGGGCGAGAGTCGATCGGGGGGAACGTGCCCCCCTTTCACCCCTGCATCCGCCTATGAGTTGAAAAGCTCATGGTGCCCGCCCCCTTACATTTGGACGTTCCACCGTCGCTGAGTATGGTAGAAATCCGTCGGAATATGTATATATTTTCCACCGTTCCGCATATTGTTTCTATGCGAATGCTACTTTTCCAAGGTACTATTACCTTTCCAATTTTTTATCAAGCGTCGGTGAAAATTCAGTGCACTAGAATAGTCTCCGCTGATGGCATTGCTAAAATTACGTCGAACTGCATCCTTTACTTTACGTTTACGCTCTTTGCTTGTCCCATTTGAGCATCTCCGGAATACGAGGTTCAATCATCAGCTGGCATGAAATTGTTTTGATGTCACGTGACCGTGCCTCCCTGCTCATCACTGATCAGCTGGCTGATCACTGACACCCCTGGTTTATCACTGCCGCCTTGATTCATGCCGCCCCCGGCTAAACACCCCAGTTTATTTCAACACCCATCCATATACTTGCCCCTCTTGGTTATTCACTTTCGCCCACCGAATCAGCATTGCCGCCCCCGGCTGATCACTGCCACCCCTCGTTCACCACTACCGCCCCTGGCTGATCACTGCCGCCCACTGGCTGATAACTGCCGCCCCTTGACTGCTAACTGCCGCCCCTGGCGGATAAGTGCCGCCCCTGGTAGATCAATACCGCCCCCTGGCAGATCACTGCCGCCCACTGACTGATAACTGCCGCCCCTGACTGATCCCTACCGCCCCCTGGCTGATCACTATCGCCCCCTGGCTGATCACTACCGCCCCCTGGCCCGTCATTGCCGCCCTCTGACTGAAAACTGCCGGCTCTTGGCTGATAACTGCCGCCCCTGGCTGATCACTGCCGCCCCTTAACTGATAATTGCCGCCCCTTGGATGCTAACTGCCGCCCCTTGCTGACTACTGCCGCCCTCTGTCTGATTATTGCCGCCACCTGGCTGCTAACTGTCGCTCCTGGCTGACTACTACCGCCCCCTGGCTGATCATTGCCGCCCCGTGACTGAAAACTGCCGGCTCTTGGCTGATAACTGCCGCCCCTGGCTGATCACTGCCGCCCCTTGACTGATAACTGCCGTCCCTGGTTCATCACTTCCGTCTCCCGGGGCAGTGAGCATCCTGGGGATATCTGGGCAGTGAGCGTTCTGGGGGAGCATCCTTTTGTGGATCACTGCTACACCTCATGTCTGCTACTGCTACTGCTACTGCTACTGCTACATCATCATGTACATCATGTTATATCTGATAAGCGTTAGTTTTAATGTCATATATTCATCCTAGTAGTCCTTCAGGTTTTACATAACGTCGAGTTTCATGTTGCATATAGTCTCTGACTTTAGTATATCGTGTGAAATTGTCTGCGTCATTTTTCAGTATTTGTATTTCATTTCATTTTTATGTGTTTCATACAAACTTCTGATACAACTTTCACAACCTGACCTGTTTTACCACCTGACTTGTTAGAATTCGTGCGAATGTCCTATTTGCGTATCTTATTTAGTGTTATGGGCGCCGTATGACCCTAGATGTCGGCGCGCTCTAAAACCTCGAATATGATGTTGAACCGTCTCACGGCTGATCACTACCGCCCTGATTCATGCCGCCTCTGGCTCATTGATTCTGTCCTTGGCATATTTTGACCCAAATGCGCGCCGCCCCGACTCATGACTACCGCCCCTAGTTCATCACTGCCGCCTCCGGGCTGATCACTGTCTCCCCTGGTTCATAACTGCCGCCAAGATTAATCATTGCTGCCTTGATTCACGCTGCCCCTGGCTAATCAGTGCTATTCCTGTTTTTTATTAACCCATATATGAGCGGCCTCTGGTTAGACACTTCCTCCCTCGAGTCTTTACTGCCGCCACGGCTGATCACTGCCGAGGAGACCAGTCCGGTCATGGCCCCCAAAACCGGTCAAACTTAGGCCCGGCTGTCCGCACAGTTTTATCAGAAGGAATCTCTAACACCCTTCCAGAAAGCAAACAGCAGCCCACAATCGTCTAATCGTCATCTGTTTGTCTATTGGAGGAAAAAATCCGAGCCGAGTAAATGGCAGACTGCTGTTGCCGTGCTTTTACTCTTTAAAGGCAATGGGGCACCTTGGTCAAATCCTGGAATTTAATGAAATTAGGCGTACTTTTAGCCAAAAACAATGAAACCACTCATGATTTCCCTAAAATGTTCAATAAGCTCAATATTTTGTTTTTAGAAATACTCCTCTAGGAAAATAAACAAATATCTGCCTGTGGATGATGTCATGATTTGGCAACCACTACCATACTTGAAATGCTTCAAGGGGTTCGATTGGCTGATGCTCATCGTGACGTCAGCATATGTCATCACACCAGCAACTCAACAATGGCCGCCCGGCGAGGGGTTGATGAGGGGTTGACGTCAGGTAGGTTTTAGCTTTTTCTACGGAAATATCGAGTTCGAAGGCAAATGATATATGGAGTACCGGGTTTTTCCGACTTGCTTTACAACTTGGCTATCTCAGTTAAAATCACGTTATGAAGTGCCACGTTCCCTTTAAGTGTCAGCCAGGGGTGAAATTTGTTATCTCTTTGGGGTGTGCGAGCACTCCTAATGATAGTTTGAGCATAATGTGAGCTCGCCTGGTGCCCTATTAGCTGTTTTAGGGCCCCTTGAGCTGATCTGAGCCCCCTGACCTGATCACATGCTTCGCAGAGTTGATCTACTATCCCCTGAGCCAATATGGAGCCTCTTGAGCTGATCAGGTGCCCCCTGAGCTGGTTATCGATGTCTCCTAAGATGATCTGGTGCCCCCTGAGCTGGTCTGGTGCACCCTGAGCTGATCTTATGTTCTCTGAGCTGATCTATTCCCCTGCTTTGGTCTGGGGGCTAGGAGCTGATCAGGACCCTCGGGCTGATCAATCTAGTTCCCCTGAGCAGATATGTTTCCCCCTGAGCTAAAATAATGCCGCCTGAGTCGATCTGGTGCCTCCTGAGCCAACATTTTGCCTTCTGAGCCCATATCATGCCCGCTGAGCTCATCTAGTGCCCCCTGAGCTAGTTTGGTGCCCCTTGAGCCAATCTAGTGCCTTTTAAGCTGATCTTGGCCTCCTGAGTTGATTAAGTAATTTTTCCTCAGCAGCTCTCGGGCCCTGAGCTGAGTTGTGCCCACTGAGGCTGATGAAGGCCCCCTGCGCTGGGCTGATGGGCTGATTAAGTGCCTCCTGACTTGATCTAGTACCTCCAAGTTGATCTGTGCCCCGAGCTGATCGGGGACCACTGAGCTAATCCCTTGCCCTCTCTCTAAGCTGATATGGTGCTCCCTGAGCTGATCTAGACCCCCTGCTCTGGTCGGGGGACTAGGAGCTTATCTGGGCTCCCGAGCTGATCGATCCCTGAGCAGGTATATTGTCCCTGAGCTAAACTAATTCCCCTGAGTTGATGTGGTGCCTCATGTGTCATCATTGTGCTTCCTGAGCCCATCTGATGCTCTCTGAGCTAGTCTGGTGCCCCCTGATCTAATATGGTACAAGGCCCTATGAGCCTATCTGCGGCTCATTGAGCTAGTCTGATGACCCCCCTATCTTTGGGGCCACTGAGCTAGTCTAGTCCCGGGCCAAGCATGAGCTGCTCTGGGGAGGGGGTGGGGGGCTCTGATCAACACCAGGGGCACCCTGAGCTGGTCTTGAATAGACAGAGAATAAGAACACAAGGACAACTTCCATCACCTCGGGAGCCACGGGGCTAGTCTAATCCCAGGAGGCACAACTGGGGGAATGAGGGGCAGTTACTCTGGAGGTCTCTGATCCACACTAGGGGCCCCTGAGCTGGTCCTGAATAGGTGGGAAATAAGGGCACAGTGCAAACTTCCCTTGTAAAATGGAGCTAACGAGGAATGAGCCGTCATCGCTAAAATGACTTGTGATGCCTAGGCTCCCCAGGTTAAATAAATTGCTTATTATATTAGTTGATTCTGGGGAGGAGTGATAAAAAGGCATGTGCCCCTGAGCTCAGAGCACAGTACCCTGAAACAGGATTTCTAATTATTAATTTAAATGAATGAAGAAGTAGTTTTTCGCCATTTGCAGCCCTGTCACATCATCCCCATCCAAACTACCAACCTGTTTAATTTTCCTTTACTACAACTGGGGACCGAGCCTTGAAAATATGGAACTTTAAACGTGTTAAAAGGTATCTCACAAATTATTCCGGCAACAAAAATTGTATTCGTCCAGTGCCACTATGCCACACCTCCTCCCACGGCCCTTGTGGGAGCCGCGGAACTTAACCCGCGCCCCACCGGGGGTCCAGCGCCACCTTCGCCCCACCGGGGGCCATCGATGGCCCCCTCTAACTCCGAAAATATGGGCGTTATCGCAAATCTGCGAAGTGCAATAGAAAGCTCGCGTAAATTCAGTAAGAAATTATTTTACATATTTTAGTGCTCAGTTCAATGGTTTGACCTCCAGAGGTCAAATTAGGTCAAGATCGGCTATTTTCACTCAAATATGCAATGATTAAGCAAACTGGGCATAACTCTTATGTCATTAGAGCCATTGAGGCCTGGTGAAGTATATTTGATAGCAAATTGCCAGTACTTTTTCCGCTATGCGGAACGTAAAGACCTCCCGCCAGTGGTTTGACCTCCAGAGGTCACCTCGTGACCTAATATGACCTGAGGTCACGAAAGGTCAACAAGTGACCTTGCCGTATATCAAATGAAAGCCAGTGACAAGACAAACACGATGGTGTTTGTTTCACCGCTCTAGCTTAATTAGGTCAAAAGTTATTGTCAAAATACTGTTTTTGACCTCTGGTGACCTTGGATGACCTTGGAAAAGTCAAAGGGCAAATATGTCCCCTGGGATCCGTGAAAGGGTGTCCAAAAACGTTGTTCTGAGCAGTCTGAGTATTTGCAATCATTTTTGTGGCTTTTTTATCATGGAACAACTTTTCCCCATGCTTTTCCAATGGGAGAGGTCGCCTCGTGACCTGACCTCAGGGCACGAAATAAAAAAATCCCGGATATACACGTTGTAGACCCTGGAAGGGTCATAAAGTGTAGGAAGTTTCAAATTGATCGACTTTGAAATGTAGCTCTTACAGAGCTCTAAAGTTCAAGTGAGGTGACCTTGGTTGACCTAGTCTGGTGACCTGACCTTGAGTGACCCGGGGTAAAAAATTTCAGGGATGGTGGGAAAATGATGCAGTGAGAGGTAGAGTCCTCAACCGCGGCGCTGCGCCTCTTCGTTTTTCTGCTATCCCGGAAAAAACCTTAGGGGGCCATCGATGGCCCCCGGTGGGGCGAGGGTTAATCCGCGTTCAACCAGGGCACACTCGTCACGACAAAACCAGTGAACGTGACAAATGAATTTTCGACTCCAGTGTGTCTTATCTTGCACATAGTGACAGATATCACAGGCTCCGCTGATCTCTCTGATGTCAAGTACTTGCATGAGTTGGCTGATTTGTTCTTAAATCTATCCCAAAAAAGTCGTGTTCTGGCTATTTTTATGCGATTCCGGTGACACTTTTCTTTCTTTCTGGTTATAATTCAGTTTTCCTTCTCCGTCAATGCTTGATTTGCATTTTTCTTGAACCAAAGGTACCCACAAGTTGATATTAACTATTTTTCAGGTTACGTTAAAAGTGCCCTTTCTCTCCCGGGGTGCCCCTCAAAGGTGGTGTGCCCCCTCATACCAAAGCTCTGGCCGCGCCCCTGATCGTGGAAAGATTTAAAGCTCAGATTGGATTATTTTAAGACGTGTATTTAGCTTTGGGATGTCGCCTAAAAAGCAAACACGTTTGGCAAAAGCTGTAGAATACCTGCCCAACATTAAAATAGAATGTTCCCTGTGCTATAAAAGGCGCAAATAGCGATGAATAACTGATTTGGTGCAATGAAGGGGTGCCGCCTCCCCAACGCTGCCGCCCCTATGGGGTGACACCCCCACCGGCTGAGCACCCCCAAAGATTTTGGGAAAATTACACCCCTGCTTGAAACTATGTCGATGTTTGATTGTTCATTTCATTGCCATTTCATGTTTCATTTACCCATTTCAAGTACGACTGTAATCAAGCGACACCTCGCCGCTCCTCTCCAGACTCTCTGGCAAACCAGGCTAAAACAACGGACCTCAGTGGCATATGGACGACACGCGATTGCGTGGGAGTGAGGAATCAATTAATCAAGAGTAGAGAACACAACTACCCCGTGCCGTGATTTTACACCGCAGTGTAGCACCTCGACTGGGACGGTGGCACCCCGCGAGTAGCAGTGTTCGTAGAGAGGCAGGTTTCCACCACTGCCCAACAGCTGGGATGGAGCTTACCGCCTGGACATGAACACTGCACCGTCGTAGTCATTCAGACCATCCAGCTGGTTAGAGTGGCGGCTGAACGGGGTGAGAACACAATACGACTGGGGCCGAGCTCCGCCTCACGGGAGGAATCGAGGTAGTTCGCCTGCCTGAAAATATGTATTAGGTTATTCGACTCTTGTTTTTTACACGTATTGATTACCTTGTATTTTCTGCCTATATCATAGCAGGGACTCTGGCGGAAGGCCTCGATATCCGCAAGAAGCCTAAAGCCATCAGCTTATTCGCTGGGACTGTACATGCGGATTTTCGACTATAGTTGGCGCAGCAGAGAATATGTCAATCTGTTCAGCTTTGTTAGTATAGGCGGATCAAGGGAGCAAGGGGACATGTGTCTTCCCAATCGGTCCAGTCGGGGCTCCAACACCGCCCCCCGGCCCCCTTGGAACCGCTCTGGCACCCCCTGAAGCCTCGTTTTCACCCCCCATCCCCCACCCCAGGATGTATATATTGGCACCCCGCCATGCAATTTGAGGTAACACCTTAAGAATTGGCGTGCATCCCAAATGATACCCCTTAACCAGGCCATTTTTTAACATGTTAACTGGGGGCCATTTGCCCCCCCCAGTCAGCCGAAATGCCCCCAGTGCCCGGAAATTGCCCCCCCCAGTAAAATAGACAGATGACTTAAAATTGACCAAATGCAGGCTCACCTAACGAAAATAAGACAGAACACCACCCGATCATTATAACTGTGTTCTATTTCTGGTCCCGAACTGGCAAACCACAAACATTGTGTTAAAAATTTCCATCCGTGGCTGTCTACTCCATCGTGCGAAGACGAAAGAAAGCGCGTAATTACGAAAAATGCCGGCAAAGCAGCCTCAGCATCAACTAATCACAACACTGGAGATGAACGCTCGTCTTCAACCAATCAAACATCCTGTTCTATCCGACCGGAAGCCCACATCCCAGCCAGTGCCGTGACATTGCATAATGCTTTCATTTCACACGCAGTCAGTTGTCAGCGCTTAGAGCTCGGTCGTGGATTAGACGGGACACGGATAGTAAAAGTGCCTAAGACTGGTTGCTAGTGTGGCGGTATGAAGTGCTTAGCCTGTTGATTTACTATTGAGGTGGTAGCATGCATAAGCGTCGCCACCGTAAAAAAGTGAGGGGGCCAGCCAAACATCAACCTGATGCTGACAGCAAACTTTCCACGTTAGTACCAAAAACTTTTCGAATTTGGGCTCCTCGTTGCCTTCCGCAGCGGCTGGTTATACAAATTTCCGGTTTAATCCCATTTTGACTGAGATCAGGAAATTTTTGGTAAAAAAGTTTGGGGGGTGATTGATGATGATAAAAATTGTTCTGGTTATGTAGATAAAATCGTTCGATGGCCATGCAAGGCTGGAAGGGCACTGCTGGCTTCCTGTTAGATGCGTAGTGTGCTAAAAATATTGCATCAAGTCAATATCAAATTTTCAACAATCAGTTTTAAAAAGTGATACAAGTCGGTTTTTTGTGGGTTTATGACTCCGGCTAGGGGTCGTTTTAGCCTCAAATCTGGCTTTTGTGGTGTTTATTTGGCTATTTTAGTGGAAATAAAAATTTTCCCCTCTTCGGCCCTTTCCTAACTTGGTTTGACCTTTTCGGCCAAAAAACCTGGCAGCCCTAAACAGAAACTCTAGACATGGAATAGCACAAAAATTGGAACACGTCTTTTAACACTAACGCGCCAAAGTTTTATTAAACCACCTCAAAACGGGGTCTTGAGCCCCTGAAGACACTACAATGGTCAGCACAAAAATGCCCCCCCCACTGACTTTTCCTTAAAAATGCCCTGCCCTTAACTGAAGGGGTTTGAAAACCCTGGATCCGCCTATGTATGTTAGCAAGATCATTTTGCTGGCTCATTTTTTACTTTGTAATTTCCTGCTTTCATGTGGTTAGTGACAAAGTTACGGCGGCGACCGGCTGAAGCTTTATTTCTATGGCAGGACATAGCTATAGGTGACGCTACTGATTAGTGCGTGTGTGGTGGAAGTTGTAGGTAGCGCTGCCACTGAGCCCGAACTGTCATTGAAGCCCGAATTATGTCATCAGAAAGGCTCACAACACATGTGAGATAATACAATACTTGGGAGCAGGGGTGGGCTGTGACGCAATGGATACGGATGGAAATTGCGATGAACTAGCCCTTCAGAGGGGGACCACCTGATTTTACGAATGAATAATAAGATCTCGGCACTGGCGCCTCTTATCCGTGGTGTTGGGCCAACCGGTGGTGATAGTCTGTTTTACAGTTTTTGTTCTACATTTTCACCACTTTGGGCCATGTATTGTTCACCCTATACTCTTTGGCATGTCCTCTATGTGATAGTGATAAGTTCATAGTAATTCACACTGGCTCTCGAGAAACCTTTCCAAAAGGGAAAGAGTTGGCGACGACATATGACCCTGGCAGCTCCTGCGTCGATGAGTCCGAAAATTATTACTATGCCATTTCACAAGATAGGTTCGCCTCTGTTTCTCCAACGTTGTACCATTAGGCGGGCACAGCAGATCGTATAAGGCCAGCGTTAGTTACAGGTGATTGCACCTCTGTGTCTCAGCAGCTGTCCCCTGTGTCGCTGGGAGGTCCCGTGTCTCAGCAGCTTTCCCCTATGTCGCTGGGACGTCCCGTGTCTCAGCAGCCGGTCCTATGTCGCTGGGACGTCCCGTGTCTCAGCAGTTTTCCCCTATGTCGCTGGGACGTCCCGTGTCTCAGCAGCCGGTCCTATGTCGCTGGGACGTCCCGTGTCTCAGCAGCTTTCCCCTATGTCGCTCGGACGTCCCGTGTCTCAGCTGCTTTCCCCTATGTCGCTGGGAGGTCCCGTGTCTCAGCAGCCGTCCCTATGTCGCTGGGACGTCCCGTGTCTCAGCAGCTTTCCCCTATGTCGCTGGGACGTCCCGTGTCTCAGCAGCTTTCCCCTATGTCGCTGAGAGGTCCCGTGCCTCAGCAGCCGGCCCTATGTCGCTGGGACGTCCCGTGTCTCAGCAGTTTTCCCCTATGTCGCTGGGACGTCCCGTGTCTCAGCAGCTTTCCCCTATGTCGCTGGGACGTCCCGTGTCTCAGCAGCCGGTCCTATGTCGCTGGGACGTCCCGTGTCTCAGCAGCCGGCCCTATGTCGCTGGGAGGCCCCGTGTCTCAGCAGCTGGTCCTATGTCGCTGGGATGTCCCGTGTCTCAGCAGCTTTCCCCTATGTCGCTGGGAGGTCCCGTGTCTCAGCAGCCGGCCCTATGTCGCTGGGACGTCCCGTGTCTCAGCAGCTTTCCCCTATGTCGCTGGGACGTCCCGTGTCTCACCAGTTTTCCCCTATGTCGCTGGGACGTCCCGTGTCTCCGCAGCTTTCCCCTATGTCGCTGGGACGTCCCGTGTCTCAGTAGCCGGCCCTATGTCGCTGAGACGTCCTGTTTCTCAGCAGCTTTCCCCTATGTCGCTGGGACGTCCCGTGTCTCAGCAGCCGGCCCTATGTTGCTGGGACGTCCCGTGTCTCAGCAGTTTTCCCCTATGTCGCTGGGACGTCCCGTGTCTCAGCAGCTTTCCCCTATGTCGCTGGGACGTCCCGTGTCTCAGCAGCCGGTCCTATGTCGCTGGGACGTCCCGTGTCTCAGCAGCTTTCCCCTATGTCGCTGGGACGTCCCGTGTCACAGCAGCCGGTCCTATGTCACTGGGACGTCCCGTGTCTCAGCAGCCGGCCCTATGTCGCTGGGAGGTCCCGTGTCTCAGCAGCCGGTCCTATGTCGCTGGGACGTCCCGTGTCTCAGCAGCTTTCCCCTATGTCGCTGGGACGTCCCGTGTCTCAGCAGCCGGTCCTATGTCGCTGGGACGTCCCGTGTCTCAGCAGCCGGCCCTATGTCGCTGGGAGGTCCCGTGTCTCAGCAGCTGGTCCTATGTCGCTGGGACGTCCCGTGTTTCAGCAGCTTTCCCCTATGTCACTGGGACGTCCCGTGTCTCAGCAGCCGGCCCTATGTCGCTGGGAGGTCCCGTGTCTCAGCAGCTGGTCCTATGTCGCTGGGACGTCCCGTGTTTCAGCAGCTTTCCCCTATGTCACTGGGAGGTCCCGTGTCTCAGCAGCCGGCCCTATGTCGCTGGGACGTCCCGTGTCTCAGCAGCTTTCCCCTATGTCGCTGGGACGTCCTGTGTCTCAGCAGCTTTCCCTATGTCGCTGGGAGGTCCCGTGTCTCAGCAGCCGGCCCTATGTCACTGGGAGGTCCCGTGTCTCAGCAGCCGGCCCTATGTCGCTGGGACGTCCCGTGTCTCAGCAGCCTTTCCCTATGTCGCTGGGACGTCCCGTGTCTCAGCAGCTTTCCCCTATGTCGCTGGGACGTCCTGTGTCTCAGCAGCTTTCTCCTATGTCGCTGGGACGTCCCGTGTCTCAGCAGCCGGCCCTATGTCGCTGGGAGGTCCCGTGTCTCAGCAGCCGGTCTTATGTCGCTGGGACGTCCCGTGTCTCAGCAGCTTTCCCCTATGTCGCTGGGACGTCCCGTGTCTCAGCAGCTGGTCCTATGTCGCTGGGACGTCCCGTGTCTCAGCATTTTTCCCCTATGTCGCTGGGACGTGCCGTTTCTCAGCAGCCGGTCCTATGTCGCTGGGACGTCCCGTGTCTCAGCAGCTTTCCCCTATGTCGCTCGGACGTCCCGTGTCTCAGCTGCTTTCCCCTATGTCGCTGGGAGGTCCCGTGTCTCAGCAACCGGCCCTATGTCGCTGGGACGTCCCGTGTGTCAGCAGTTTTCCCCTATGTCGCTGGGACGTCCCGTGTCTTAGCAGCTTTCCCCTATGTCACTGGGACGTCCCGTGTCTTAGCAGCCGGTCCTATGTCGCTGGGACGTCCCGTGTCTCTGCAGCCGGCCCTATGTCGCTGGCAGGTCTCGTGTCTCAGCAGCCGGTCCTATGTCGCTGGGACGTCCCGTGTCTCAGCAGCTCTCCCCTATGTCGCTGGGACGTCCCGTGTCTCAGCAGCCGGTCCTATGTCCCTGGGACGTCCCGTGTCTCAGCAGCCGTCCCTATGTCGCTGGGAGGTCCCGTGTCTCAGCAACCGGTCCTATGTCGCTGGGACGTCCCGTGTCTCATCAGTTTTCCCCTATGTCACTGGGACGTCCCGTGTCTCAGCAGCTTTCCCCTATGTCGCTGGGACGTCCCGTGTTTCAGCAGCCGGTCCTATGTCGCTGGGACGTCCTGTGTCTCAGCAGCTTTACCCTATGTCGCTGGGACGTCCCGTGTCTCAGCAGCTTTCCCCTATATCGCTGGGACGTCCGGTGTCTCAGCAGTTTTCCCTATGTCGCTGGGACGTCCCGTGTCTCAGCAGCTTTCCCTATGTCGCTGGGACGTCCCGTGTCTCAGCAGCTTTCCCCTATGTCGCTGGGAGGTCCCGTGTCTCAGCAGCTTTCCCCTATGTCGCTGGGACGTCCCGTGTCTCAGCAGCTTTCCCTATGTCGCTGAAAGGTCCCGTGTCTCAGTAGCCGGCCCTAAGTCGCTGGGACGTCCCGCGTCGCCGCCTCGCTGGCCGTCGCAGCCGCAGCAGTGGCTGCCGGCTGCGTCGCATCCGTTGGGTATTAAGAGTATCCCGCTTCGCTCAGAAGCTTAGGGCGGCATATGAAGACTTCCGAGTCCTGTTGCTTCGTCAGTCAGCTTCATATCACCCAATTTGTTGTAAAAAATACCGGGGAGCTCTTTTCGTCCCTGGCGCTTGAAGCTTGAGCTCACCTTTGGTATTACTGATAATGCCGCTTTGCAGTCTCTTCAACCAAATGTCAAGATGCCTATAAGTGTTTTTTTACCTTACTGAAATCACATATTTTGGTTTCCGGACTTATTACAGTGGTTTATTTGCTTATACTCAAGATTCATCCCAGAGTCTGCAGAAAACATATGTATACTCAAAATTGACGTTTCGGTGTGTACGTTCAGTTGACGTTCAGTGAGACGTTTCAGTGTCCAATACGTTCTCACATGAACCATACCGTCAGCAAAGCGAATAGGATGCTAGGTTTGCTCATGCGCTCACTCCAGACTAGCCGAACGGCGGGACGACTGAAACCTGCTCCTATTCTTGCAGCCTTTTTTGGCAACGTTCGCTCCATCCTAGAATACAGTAGCGTAATCTGGGGTGGAGCCGCAAAAACGCTCTTAGATCGATTGAAAAATTTCAACACAAATTTCTGATGTGGTTGGCTGCCCACACTCACGTGCCTCAACAAAATTTATCACTCTCCTACAATGATCTACTAGGTAGTTTCTAAATTACTTGACTTTCAAAAGGCGACTAAAAAGCGACATTCTGTTTGTCTACAAAATTATCATCCACAGAACGGTATTCCACCTTCCTGCTTGGGAATCTACCGTTACATGTGCCTCAGCGTCGGACCAGGGAGGGACAAAACCAGCTGCTACACATTCCTTTTGGGAGAGTAGAAACCGTGAGATGACTGAATAAGCACAAATACAAATTGTAACAGACGCAGTGGTGGCCGGGTCAAGACTGGTTTATTGGCAGACAACAGCGAGCGAGGCCGCCCGGTAGCCTCAGGCAATGTCACCGACAGAGGCGGTGTCAGGGTACCCAACATGGGCAGCCCTAATGTACTACATCCCTCCACACCTGGTATTTGGCACCCATACACGTATAACACGAAACATCACAATATGAAAACACTCGGAATACCGCATCATGAACTCAATACGTTAGTCTGTCCGGTTGTTTCAACAGTGAGCGGTCTCGTAACCTGTAACTGTCACGCACTGGCACTGGCGAAGCTGGGGACGGCACATCGGCGCA
Source organism: Lepas anatifera (assembly GCA_034440635.1). Taxonomy (NCBI): domain Eukaryota; kingdom Metazoa; phylum Arthropoda; class Thecostraca; family Lepadidae; genus Lepas; species Lepas anatifera. Next base: position 72,790 of record JAOTON010001305.1, read on the forward strand.
ACGACTCTCGGTTGGCAACACTGCAGCCGCTGAGGGAGAATCAGGCGCGGAAACAGGCACATCAGACGGCAGAGGCGGGCCCATCTCAGAGGCAGCTGAACTCCGGTTGCGCACATCTCTGATGGTGCGAGGCAGCCCCGCCTGATAAACATCACGAACCTTGTCTAAGTGTCGCTGAACGATTCGTCCATCCTGTAATCGTACAGTCAACTTTACGCCTGACTTCCCAACAAGTACACCCGGTAACCACCTCTGATCACTCCTTCGACACACCATTCCCACAGTCGACACAAACACTGGACTTCCAACCTCTAAATGTCTGTTTTGCGTCTTAGAGTCTCGATACAACTTCTGCTGCACCTGCTGCCGCCGAACGCTCTCGCCTAAGTCGGGCCGCAGTGCATCCAATTGTGTGCGGAGCGTCCGCCCCATCATCAGCTCAGCCGGAGACGTGCGTGTGGTGGTATGGGGCGTAGTGCGATAGTGAAACAAAAATCGAGATACTTTAGTTTGCACTGAACCTGATAATTGCTTCTAAAATCCTAGTTTGAACGTTTGCACACTCTTTTCCGCTAGCCCATTAGACTTTGGTGACAAAGCTGGTGAAGTCAAATGATTGATGCCGTTCCGTTTACAAAATGACTGGAATTCACTTGAAGTGAAACATTGCGCATTGTCTGACACAATCGTTCTAGGTATTCCCCAGGACGCAAACGAGCAACGCAAATGCTCGATAGTGATTGCAGATGTTGAACTGCGGGAAGGGTATATATCTAACCATTTGGAGTGGGCGTCTGTGATGACCAAAAATACCCAGCCATTAATTGGTCCACAATAGTCGACATGAATACGATCCCAAGGCCGGGTCGGCCACGCCCACGGGTGAATTGGAGTCTCTGGCAAGTTTGGGCGGTAAGCTTGACACTGCTGGCACTGCTTGGTCATGGTGGCTATTTCTGCGTCCAAGTTCGGCCACCACACATACATACGGGCAAACGACTTTGTCCTAGATTCACCTCCATGGCCCTCATGGAGTAGCTTTAATATACCTGCTCTGCCCTGTGGAGGCACCACCACACGTGAGCCCCACAACAAGCAACCAGCTTGAACACTGAGCTCAGACATTCGACACCTGTATGGCTGAAAATCTGGGCCGAGAGTCGATGTATTTTGTGGCCACCCATCACGAACGAATCTCAAAACCTGCGATAACACTGGGTCATGTGAGGTCCATAAACGGATCTGGTCTGCGGCTACCGGTGACTCGTTCAAAAACTCCATGAGATGAATGGTCTCAGCCGGCTCAGGGCTCCGTTGAGCCTCGCTACCCGGCACTGGCAGCCTGCTCAGTGCATCACAGCGAGCCTGTCGAGTGCCTGGGACATACTCTAAGTGATAATCATAAGCGCCAAGCATCATAGCCCAGCGCACCACCCGTGGTGATGCCATTAGTGGCAGCGGCTTCATTTCCCCAATCAAACCTAACAACGGCTTATGGTCTGTTTGGATCACGAAAGACTTTCCGGCTAAGTAGAAATGAAAGCGCTTCACGCCAGCAATGACCGCTAGCCCCTCCCTGTCCGTCTGTGAATACCGCCGTTCGGTTTCATTCAGGGAGCGCGAATAAAAGGCAAGGGGGCGTTCCTCTGAATCTGAAGTCCTCTGACTAAGCACACAGCCTATGCCCACTGGGCTAGCATCACATGCCAAAATTATCGGCAGGTGAGGGATCGAAATGGGCGAGGACTGGAGGGCTCTTCAGAAGACTTTTTGCATCTCTAAACGCCTTTTGTTCCCGTTCAGACCACTGCCAAGCTGCACCTTGACGTAACAAAGCATAAAGAGGCGACAGAGCTGTCGCCAGTCCCCTCAAAAAAGTTAATGAGTCCGAGCCAGCACCGCAGCTCCCTTACGTTGCGTGGCTCAGGAGCCTCGGTGATTGCTGTCACCTTGTCGTCGGTCGTTTCTATACCTTTACCGCTGATCTGATGGCCTAAGTAAGTCACCTTGTCTACCCCAAACTGACACTTTTCTCTATTGGCTTTTAGCCCTGCCTCTTTCAGACGCTTCAAAACTTCTCTTAGTGAGTCATTGTGATCTTGAAGCGTCTTTCCCGAAATGTTTACGTCATCGAGAAATACGCAGGTGCCGGGGATGCCAGCCAGAATTGTGTCCATAGTTCTCTGGAAAACTGCAGGGGCTGATGCATAGCCAAAACTGAGCCTGAGGGGCCTTAGTAAACCTTTAATGGTGTTCACAGTCAAGTATTCTTTGGACCTCTCATCCAGTCTTAACTGATTGTACGCTGACTTCAAGTCTATTTTAGAGAAAATCTTACCACCAGACAACTTTGACATCAGTTCCTCAACACGCGGGAGCGGATACTGTTCCACGGGAGCCACTTTATTTACAGTGAGACGATAATCACCGCAAAGTCTGACCTTTCCATCAGGTTTTGGCACAACAACTAGTGGAGCTGCCCACTTACTCGATTTTACAGGCTCCCATAAGCCTTGTTCTATCTGTTTTTCCAGCTCTGCTTCTACCTGTTCTCGGTACGCCAGCGGAACATTCCGTGGTTTGAAGAATCTGGGTTGCACGTCGGGATCTACTGCAATGCTGACGGGCTCACCGCGGTAGCATCCCAGATCCTGGCTGAAAACGTCAGCAAACTCAGTCACCAGCTCCTCTACAGACGTTTCAGAAACGACGCGACAAATAACGGGCCAGTCGAGCCGTAGCTCTGCCAGCCAGTCGCGAACGAACAACAACGGGCCTGTCCCCTTTAGTATGCCCAAAGGTAGTTTTGCAGTCTGTGTTCCATACTGCACCATGACATTGATCTGCCCCAGTACTGGTAAGACTTCTCCACTGTAAGTCTTAAGGATCGTCTTACATGTTCGAATCTCTGGACCCCCCTCCGGCCAGATCCGCCTATACTCCTGCTCTGAACATACAGACAACGCTGCACCTGTGTCCAACTCAAATCGAACTGGTTTGCCCTCAACAGACACATCGACATACAAGGGAGCTTTCCTGTTTGAACCAGAATCTAACTGTGATCTAAAAAGCACATACACATCATCATCATCAACACTTTCTGTGCCTCTCAGTGGTTCAGCATGTTCAGGATCCAAGCCAGACTGGTAAGCAGACTCCTCCGCCGCTGCCGCCGGAAACTGATCCACCTCCTGCGAATTCATCTCCTCCGCCGCGATGCTGCCGTGAACTGCAGCGCTTGCCGGCTCGCCGATGAGATGAACTCGATGCCTGAGGCTGAAGTCACATGCAGCACGAACATGGCCCACCTCATTGCACTGGTAGCAGCGGAGATGCCTGACAGGACAAACTGACTCCGCGTGCTGTCTGAGACACCGGAAACACTGTTGAAGTGTGAGCCGCCCGGAGAAATTTTCCCGGCCATGACCACGGCTCTGCCGACTGGTGATGCCTCCTCTGCCTCGGTCGCTTCTCATAGCTCCATAACCACCGCTACCTCCCCACACAGTGCCATAACCCACGCCGCTGCGTCCGTGTTCCCAGCCTCCGCCAGAAGCGCCGCCGCCGCCGCCACGTCCTCGTCCACCACCGAAACTGGCGCGTCCTCCTCGTCCACCGCCTTAACCACGGCCTCTGCTGATGTGGCTGATGTGGTTGACAGCCTCCCCTGCGTGGAAGTTAAATAACGGTACTCTCCGGGCATGTGACGTCATCAAAAGAAGCCTATCGCTCCGAATTAGCTAGCCGAGATGGCGATGAGCTTTTGAAAACCTCAGCGAGAATGGCGCTCGTATTTCAATCATTGAAGGGACACTACCCACGGTAAAGGAGGAATTTGCAGAGCACAGTGGATAATAATAATGGTAAGTGAAAAAGGAAATTCTCGTGGTTGCGTGCATAACTCAGCATATTATTTATTTTTGTATTATTACTGGCTTCTTATAGTATTCATGCCTAATTATAGCTATTTTAGTTTCTGTCCATGTGTCTTCATATAGAGTATGAAATAAAATAACATTCTAATGAAGGTCAGGCTTTTTTGTTGTTGCCTATGCCTGTTGTCAAACATTGCCAGATCTGAATGTCAATATATTATTTCAGATGTCAGAAATATAATTGTCCTTTTTCTGTGCACTGTGTCAGATGTGCCAATTGTTTTCTGAAATCTACTTGTATTTTAAACAAAATATTTATTTCCACTGGGAATTTTCTAGAAGTACTCATGAATGTGCTAATGTTATGATATTTTCACTTTTCAGGTCATATCAGATTTATATAATGCAGAATGTTCCTGTAAATAAAGGGGTAGAGCGGGTTAGCTAGCTGCTCACAGAGTATTGAGTGAAATTCTACACAATCAAGTTACAGACTAAATTCCCAGTATTTGCATTCAAGCAAGGTAAGATTTTGAATAAGCCACTTATTAAATAAGTTATTTAAAAAGAAGCCAATTGGAAGTTGTGAGTTACATTATGTTTTGATTCACAATAAAAACCTGTGTAAGGCTTCCAGCATGAATTTAGGTAGATTCATCTTCTAGGTACTTCATCGAGTGAATAGGTGAACATTGTGTTCTGTTCTTTCAGTTGTTGATTATGAGGAACCAACTTGATTTTTTAAACCTTTAGATCTTGTATATCTGGTACAGACCCACAATTTCTGTTCACGTGGGTGAGTTGGAATCTTCATTTTATGTTGTGCACCCATGCTTCTATGGTTTACCAGAATGCCTGCCACATCAATTAGTTATTCTGCTGTATATATTAGTCAAACAGTAATTTTTATGTATTTTTATGTTTGAACCATTTTGCTTTAATTGATAGCTGTTGGTACTGGAGGATACTTCTAGTGGGGCCTTGGGACTTAATAATAGAACCCAGCAAGTGTTTTTTCAATGATTGTGGTACCTCTTTTCCTTAAGAAATCGGTATATTTTTGCTTGCAGTATATGTTTAAAATTAAGAGCCAAAAAATATAATCTTCTCTGGCTAAGTAAATTGTATATTTGGCTGAAGCTAGTGAAAACTATTCGAGTTTTGTATGATGCTGCTTATAAAAGGAATTTCTTTGCTTTTATTTCAGACTTTTTCATCGGGAATAGTTTGCTGGAGAAGTAAACAACATCTAGCTTCTGACTGCATTGATCGTCTCATCCCAGATGGCAGTGTGCAAAACAGCCTTGGCTAGGGTCTCTTCATCGACGCACGCATGCTCCTGAGGCAGGCTAGACACATCCGTGGCAGGATGTCGGCTCGTTCATTCCTGGAATGGCTGCAGTGTCCAGGGATTCATTGTATGAAGATTTTCTTCTGGTCTATAGTCGGCAGCAGCAGCAGCAGCTAGAGCTCCACCTCCAGACGAAGGCGTGAGCGGCAGAGCCACTCGCCAGCAGGTACAGCGTAGCCAGAGGGCCGGCGCATGCAACCATGGACTCAACACAGGTGACTTCTGCCGAATTTCGGATTACCTGTAAGGCTGCGCGCGGGGCGGAGAGCTCGGCTCGGCTGCTTGAGCAGATCTGACCGGCCGCTGCCTTCAGTTCACGTCCATCGCCGTTTTGAAACGTGCTTGGGGCACCACCATCTCCTCGTAAGACTCCGACCTTCATGGAGAATCATCTAACCACACTTGTTCGTAATTCGTGGTGGGAGTGACATTAGGTGTGCCTCCTCTGCGGTGTTCCGGACAGATTCGAGGGCGTTACGTCGTTACGTCCTCAGGCCTACATCAAAGTTGAAGTGGACGCCGGCGCTTGCTCTCCAGAGTGGAAGGTGGCGGGGAGGTTCGTCTCCAGGAGGATAGTATCGACCCTGGAAAGCGTGAGCGTCTCTTCACGGGTGCTGCGCCAGCTGGTGACGGTGGTGGCCAGCAGAGCGAAACTTTGCGAAAGTTTGAATGGGTCATCGGGAATTTGACTCGAATCCTGCGGTTGCGATAGAATCAGAGCACCAAGCCGCGTTGCGTCATAGAGGTTAAGCGCAAGAAATCGGCAAAAGTAAATTGGCTATTCTTGTGGAATTCGGTGCTGTTACTTAGCAGATTATCGGTTCTGCAGATGAACTCTTTTCCGGAAAAATATGTGTATTTTTGTGGCAGGAAGGCACGGAACCGACGACGCGGTGGTTTTTGCGGGTACATGTATCATGCAGCAGCTTTTGCTATTCATTTTTACCAGCATCCAGGGCAGCGCCAGGACACATGTGAAGAGTGGAGCGACTGCGTTGCTGGCATGGATATTTGGGAACTAACCTCTATGTAATCCATTCTGACGGGCGGTAACTGCTTAGGAGCTAACAAAGACGTCACGATGAAGACCTTGTCAAATTGAGCCTCCTCCTCCTACGTGTGTTTTGCAAGCAGCTTTTTATCGCTTGATTGTGTGTAGCGTTCCGTGCGGTAGAGTTAGTCATTGCCAAGAAAATTCACATCTAATCATACCATTCATTCCATACCCGAAGTTGTCGGGACAATTCGAAACAAATCCATTTGAAAACCAAGATTACTTATCTACCTAAGTCCTATTCACAAACGAAAAAAGTGAATAATTCTATTGAATCGACGAAAGAAAGGACGACTCATACATATAGCGGAATTCGAAAGCAACCGGGGTCATTCTGATTCCATTATTCCATGGATCTGGTTAGACAGTATATCCCTTATCATTTCCTATCCATGACATGCTCTGCCATACAGGTCTGTCGTGAGCCATAATCAAATAAAGTGAGAAAGTGATAGAGAGCAGGTATAAACCAGTTAAAATGAGTCAAAAGCTGCTACCCTCGCAGACGACGCGGGGCAGCTTGAACCAACATTCAAAAGACAGATGTTTCCCGAGTTCGTCTTGTCTGCGAGTTAAGTTTTTTTAATATATATCGGTTCGAAACAAGAAATGCCACGGTGATTTACAGGGGAATTAATTTGGGTGTTCAAGCGTAAACAGGTGACGTAATCAGAAAAATGTAATGATTAAATTATATGCTCCTGTCTTCGACGTATGGTGAGTAAAAGGGACGGGGAAAAGCTCACATGGGTTCATAAAGGGGGCGGCAGGGCCGGTCTCAGGACCGGGTTGCTGATCGTTGCTGGCACGCCGATAAGTGCAAAACTATCGTTATGAACACACATGTACTGTTGATAATATTATGTTGTAAACACTGCGTTTTGGCCGTTATTCAAGTTATAGGGTGAGGGTTTGTGGGGTGCCTCACATCTTCAAACATATTGCTCCGCCGGTTGTAGGTGGATCCAGGACTCGAGCTTTTTAGAGGGGAGGGGGATATTTGACCCGCGATTCTAGCGAGTGCGGCGGGGTGGGGCGTGACGTCTATTCTTGAGTGGATAATGCTCTTGACGGAAGGGGGCAAGTGAGGGTGAAAAGTGTGATCTTATAAGTGAAAAGTGATGATATTTTGTTTCAAATTCGCAAATCGCATGGCTTTCCAAGTTTTTACCCTATGTATGTATGTAGGGGCATTGGCCCCATTGCCCGCCCAGATCCGCCGATGCTCGGATTTTGACTTCTTATACCCAAGTTTGGAGACCATCGAAAACTACCATCAGATCGGATCATCGCCTTTCTGAGATTCGTCCCTGCCCTCTCCCCCCGACGTTTGCGTCGACGCACCCGCACCAATAGCAGTGAGGCACGACCGTAGTGCCCCCACTGCAGTGCGGTGTTACGCCAGCGCCCTCTCGGCCTCCAGGTGTGACACAAGCGCCCCGTTCGGCGGATACCTCACCTTGGATTGCACCTGTTTTTGAAGTGGCACCTTTACCCTGAGAAATGAGCGAGTTTGGTTCATAAAACTGAAACAATGGCCAATCAACCACATAAAACATTTCTTGATCTATTTTATTTCCATTCATGCACGTTTGATATCGATTAAGGTTTCTTAAAAAATATTGAGTAAAAGATACAATGCAAGCAAATTCCAGGAATCCCTGGGCTATAAAACTGCGTCTTTGCGAAATGCACCCGCAGGGCACCGTCACTGTCCACTGCGCACGCGCGAGCTGCCTCGCTCTTAGACTGAGCACCCCTAATACATACAATCCTGCTGTCAAATAAATTATATATTGAGTTTTTACGAATAATTATAAATTATCAGTCACAATTCTAGCAATAAATGAATTAAAAAGACTAGTTCTTAGTAAAATTACACTTCTTAAAGTTCTAGAAAACTCTGAATGCTAGTAGCTCGTTTGTGTTTGCGAGCATAGGCGGTCGCCGGAGGGTACCGTTATTTAATTTCCACGCCTCCCCTGCAGTCGCTTCGCCCCTCAGCTGTGAAGCATCTGCATCCGCCGTTTCACTGACCTGCGCTATCTCCAAAGCTGATGCCAGTGTCAGCCTGGGCTCCTTCAGCAGGCGCGATTGCACAAACTCATTCTGCAAACCACAGACGAAGCGATCGCGCAGCATTTCTTCTGCAATGTCGCTCCCATACTGGCACGGCTTGGCTAGACGACGCAGTCTCGCAACAAATGAAGATACGGATTCACCCGGAGCTCTTGCTGATCTGTTGAAATGATACCTGGCAACGATTGCCGATGTGGGCGGCTCAAAATGATCGAGCCAAGCTTTCACGATCTCCTTGTACTTCTTGCTTTCCACACGTGCCGGCGCGATTAAATCTTCCAAAAGACCAAACACGTTGGGCCCCACTGCACTGAGAAAAATCGCTCGTCTACGTACATCCTCCGATTCCTCTACACCATTGGCAATGAAGTACTGCTCCACACGTCTCGAATACGTACCAAAACCTTCCACACTCTCATCAAACTCAGGGATTTTCCCAACACTTGCCATTCTTGCCTTCAACTAAAACGTATCTCCGCGCTTATTCGCTCCTGAACGCCATTGTAACAGACGCAGTGGTGGCCGGGTCAAGACTGGTTTATTGGCAGACAACAGCGAGCGAGGCCGCCCGGTAGCCTCAGGCAATGCCACCGACAGAGGCGGTGTCAGGGTACCCAACATGGGCAGCCCTAATGTACTACACAAATAATACTCCTAGGTACACTATAAGCACCATGCACCAGAACTTAGAAGTTCTGGTGGCTGCCCTCTGTTTTCATTCAGCCATTGAAATAATGGTACTGATCTTTTGCTGTGGAATATGCTCTATCCCATACGCGTCGGAAAAGGGGGGCCAGGGGGGCCTGGCCCCCCACTTTTTGGCCAAAAATTTCACGATCTCAGTCAAAATGAGAGAAAGCCGGACATTCTTATATCCAGCCGCTGCGGTAGGCAACGAGGAGTCCAAATTCGAACAGTTTTTGATCCTGATGTTGAAAGTTTTTTGTCAGCATCAGGTTGAAGTTTGGCTGCCCCCCCCCCACTTTTTGCCGGTGGCGACACTTATGCTCTATCCTATTTCTTAAGCATTTTTCTTCGTGGTTCTAAAATGCATTACAAACGTCGGTTTTATGAGAGCTCATAAAACTGACACTGAGTACTAAAGACAGCTCTGCCGTTAGTACTCAGTAACTATAGTGGGCACTTTTTCTCAAAGGAATGTGTCATATCAAGCTAAATCTCTCAGAGGCTGACAGTCAATCCGCACCTGCATTTTTTTCGCAAAACAATCTTATCACTAGGCTGCAGGATATCAGTTTAATCACTGAAGACTTGAATCGTCTTCTTTGGTATGACGATATGTATATCTACACAGTCAGCTGATGATCTATATTGATGCCCAGAGCTATTTTCATATCGAGTTTTGACAATATGCTCCCGCAGCAGTCTCGTTTCCCGCAAAACACAGTCGTTGGTAACTGCAACACCACGAACACATGTTGTGGCCCGGCTGTGACCAGCTGAGACTGCACATACTTTGTCACGATCTCGAAGTCATGCTGTTTTCATTTCACGGAGCACAGTAAAGAGAGGCCGCGACCTTTTGACCCCGAAACTTCTCTATTCTACGTTGCGTACCTTTACAGAAAGTGGATTCCGGCTGGAGCTTTCTTTTGGATTGGCGTGACCTGCTCCTACCTTTCTCGTTTATCGCGGGTCACGTCGTAACTAAACATGGTAAGCACCAGCGCACTTGCCTCTAGGAACGTCTTGTGTTTTGCACAGGAATAGAGAACACCCACAGAGTGTGGGCACTTTCCATCTAAAGGAAGGATCATATGAAGTCAGTATTTTTTCCACAAGATGACTGGGAACAACTTTGGGAATCTTACTCTGCACTTATGGGGAGTACTGACTCGGAATTACTCATGCATAAGTCAGGAGCAACACGTGAGGAAAAATATAGAGCAAACATTTGATACAGCATTGGTAATGATACTCTCCAGCTTTCTGATAGGCAAACAGACCAAACCAAGAAGCTGTACCGACTTGTGCCGCTATTTCCCATAACCCTTGAAATGTTAGGCCTGGGTTTGAAACCTCGATTACTTTTGACAGTCGTGCACTTCAGGGAAATGATTCAGCTCTCTGAACATTCCGGCTTTTCAAGCTCTCTGAACATTCCGGCTTTTCAAGCTCTCTGAACATTCCGGCTTTTCAAGCTCTCTGAACATTCCGGCTTTTCAAGCTCTCTGAACATTCCGGCTTTTCAAGCTCTCTGAACATTCCGGCTTTTCAAGCTCTCTGAACATTCCGGCTTTTCAAGCTCTCTGAACATTCCGGCTTTTCAAGCTCTCTGAACATTCCGGCTTTTCAAGCTCTCTGAACATTCCGGCTTTTCAAGCTCTCTGAATATTCCGGCTTTTCAAGCTCTCTGAACATTCCGGCTTTTCAAGCTCTCTGAACATTCCGGCTTTTCAAGCTCTCTGAACATTCCGGCTTTTCAAGCTCTCTGAACATTCCGGCTTTTCAAGCTCTCTGAACATTCCGGCTTTTCAAGCTCTCTGAACATTCCGGCTTTTCAAGCTCTCTGAACATTCCGGCTTTTCAAGCTCTCTGAACATTCCGGCTTTTCAAGCTCTCTGAACATTCCGGCTTTTCAAGCTCTCTGAAAATTCCGGCTTTTCAAGCTCTCTGAACATTCCGGCTTTTCAAGCTCTCTGAACATTCCGGCTTTTCAAGCTCTCTGAACATTCCGGCTTTTCAAGCTCTCTGAATATTCCGGCTTTTCAAGCTCTCTGAATATTCCGGCTTTTCAAGCTCTCTGAATATTCCGGCTTTTCAAGCTCTCTGAACATTCCGGCTTTTCAAGCTCTCTGAACATTCCGGCTTTTCAAGCTCTCTGAATATTCCGGCTTTTCAAGCTCTCTGAACATTCCGGCTTTTCAAGCTCTCTGAACATTCCGGCTTTTCAGCCAACCACTGACACTTTCTACAACTCCTTAGAAATGCACACACCTTTGTTTACCCTCCTGAGAGAACATGTGAACCGAATATAGCGTCAAAAGATGGTGGCACTCTGCACCAAGGTCAGAGGAAGTTAAAGCGGAATTCATAATTTTGTCAAAGTGCACAAAGTGAAAACCTGCGCTGCACACATTCGGGCACGAGTATATTGCACGCATGTAACCATATACCAGCGCGCAGTCACCCACGTCCAGAAGTGTTGAGCTCCAGCCCCCCCTCTCTTCGTCAAAAGGTCGCGGCCTCTCTAAACAGTGCTTCATGAAAGGAACACAGCATTGCCTCGGGATCCTCACAAGGAATGAGCGGCATCAGCTGGCCACAGCCGGGCCATGCAAACTGCTTATAATGTTGCAGTTACCAGCGATAGTGCTGAGCAAGACATAAGGCCCTTGCGGGAGCTCACTGTCAAAATTTGTGACGAAAACAGCTCCGGGCATTGCTATATGCAGACATATGTAGTCAAGCTTATGACCATACCTATAAGAGATTATGATCTATAAGAGATGTGGCGCACAGCAGCACAAGAACAATGCTTTTTAGAGCAATTACTGCGTAGTCTATATGGGTAATACGCCTCAATAGCGTCATCTAAGAAAAATGGCGTGGACGGGCCAACTGATGGAGCTTCACTTAGATAAAAATATCGAGCCCCAACAAGAGTTAATGAGTGTTGCAGATGAGCCTCTATAACAACATGAACATATATCTTCTAAAACATACATTCGAATGTTTTGATTCACTTCTTCAGGATCTCCATACCTAGGTGATAAAGGGAAAACATCCCTCGACTGTCATCACTATGTTCATCTTCACCTCAGAATTGAAATGCTATGCAGCATGACCTTGTAAAATCACATTGTGACATTGACCTTGGGTAAAGGTTAAATAATAAGCTTTCAAGTGTATTTTACATATAATTTGAATCCTTGGGTCATGCTCATTACCATGATACCAACTATAAGACTGTAGCTTGTTTGGTTCAAAAGTTATGGACTCAAACAACTTCGCAAACCATGACCTTTGTGACGTCTGGCGACCTTGGCATTGATCTGACCTCAAAATAAATGACAACATACATATTTTTCAAGAGCTTTTGAACAATGTTTAGAAACTTTATACTTGTAGAATCCGAGTTACACTCTTGTTTTGTCAGCCTCATTTTAGAAGAACGGAATCGCCTTACACAGGCTTGGCAATGACGTCATTACTCGTTGACATGACCTACCTGGAGCCAATGTTTGGTCACAAGTTGTCGTATTGATCTTCCTAGCGGCCTGCAAAGCGACGCAGGTCTCATCTGAATCGGCTCAGAATAATTTGCGAAAGACTGAAGGGTTCGATCGACCCCCCCCTCTCCCCCTAGATGGGATGGGATAAGGTCCAAGCAACAACTGAACACTATTCGAGATCGTTCAGCTATCGTTTCCACTGACATGTGTCGTACTAACAAGATTTCACAATGAATCTTTAAACATTTTGAACATATAAGCATATTGACAGACCTAACATATAAGCATATAGACAGACAGACAGAATGTGTCCTTTCCCATCCTCTTACCAAATTTCCTTGTGCTGTACTGTTTCGGTCCATACGGAGTTTCTGGACTGAAAAATCAAAATGTCCCCCAAAATCTTCATTTTGTTAAACCTGTTTCCAACGGGCTCCCGGCTACTCCTATTTCCAACAGGGGGTGGGGCAGATTCTGCCCACCCCCTAGGATTTCGAGATCTACCCAACCGATTTTAAAAATTCAAACTGCAGTCGATTCCTCTCGCGCTAAATAAACTCCATTTAAAAAAAACTAAATTTTAAAAATTGAGGGCAGGAGGGTTCAAAATATACAAAATTTCTGCCTTTTTAGATTATCTGTAGGGTAGAGTGGGGTAACGCGCCCACCTGGGTAAGACGCCTACTAGCATCTACAGACTGATGTAGGAACTGGAGCCTACATCTATTATTTTTTTCTGGTCGCGATCTTTCTGATCGGGTCCTGGAAGTGTTTGGACGCGCCTGGTCTGCTCCGGTAATTTTCAGCAAACATTTGTTGTTTTTTGACCCTCCGGATATTAAAACAAGCTATCTTAAAATTGCGATTGTACTGTATGCGATTTAGATGCACTCACGGCAATTTGTGAGGTTGAAACAGCGAGTTTGTGCGACATTTTGACATCCACTATGCGGCATGGAAACGCCGCAGAATTTAGTAATATTTGTTGCGACGCCGCCGTTGCTACGTGGGTAAGACGCCCATGTAGTGCGGGGTAAGACGCCCCAGGCGCCTTACCCCATCATTTGGTAGGCGTTTTACCCCAATGGATAAGTTTGTCCCTCGGATAGGTGGGACACGGAGGTAGGGCTGCTATCGCTATTACCACCAGCACGACCACCACTGGTCGTGATGGTGAAGTACGTTGGGTTAGAACAAAATCACCGTAAAAGAAGACATTGAGTTTCAAATATTAGTTCCTATAGCACACAGGTAAGTTTTCGCGTTTGTTCTCAGTTGGTCATCTTGAGGGGTGGTCTTAAATCACCGACGGATCCAAAGGAGGCTAAAGAGGCCGAGGCCCCCACAAAGCCTAAAAAGTATATTTTCCCCCTCAAGGCCAAATTTTGGCCGTTTTTTCTTAAAAATACTACGCTTTCGAGATGTCTTCTTGATTTACCCCCCCCCAACGTTGGCTTGGCCCCTACAAAAAATTACTCCTGGATCCGCCGATGTATTAAATACCTACCTTCGTCATGGATCTGCTCGAAGCACTGTTTGCATATAGCGATCCCGAACCATCATCGTCGTTAGCTACATTTTTCAGATTATACATACCAATCCTCATCCTACCTTGACATCCTGTTCTAGAATATGGGAAGACATACCGAAGAAGAACCACTTGCGGGCAAAATGAACCGGAGGCGCTTTATGGTGCTTTGCGCCCCTAAAATATGTTGGGGCTCTATCTTAAGTTGCTTTTACATTTTCCGTTGATAGGTTAAAAGCCTATCTGCTTATTTTTGCTGTGGCGGGCTTTAATGCCTCGAATAATTTGCCCGCTTTGTCACAACATTATTGTAAAGCATAATCACAACAATGTTCCCACTTGTTCATGAAACGAGATACAATATGCGCTGGGTGTTATATGACGGCGTTTTACCCCGGGGTTAGGGCGTTTTACCCCGCTATCGGGGTAAAACGCCTTTTACATGGTCTCAAGAAAAAACAAATTTCGCACACTTCGCACAGTATTAGAGTCCCAAATTTCTATCTGATTGTAGACAGAAGATCACAGAACTTAACGAAGAAAACATGAGGTAATTCCATCCACGCAGGATTGGTACAGACACATTCTCCCTTAACGTATGCGTCTTACCCCACTCTACCCTACCTAACTCTTGTCTCTTAGGCTTGATTTTCATGAAACTAGTATTGATTGGCAGGAACTTGCTTGGAAATGGTCATATCTCTCATCTAGGTGAAATTCAAAATTCAAAGGCGCTTCTAGGGCCAGCAATTGTGGAATTATATGCATTTTTTACATGTCTTTTTCAGAAACTCACACACCAGGTACAGTGTGATGTCTCTGATATCAAGCAAAGCGCTCAAATGCCAAAACTATGTCAGAGGCGGATTCAGGGAGGCAAAATAGTGAGATAAGACACAAATTACCCCGCCTTTCAGGTATGGCTATTTTTCAAATTACCCCGCCTTTGTCCACCCCTGCCCGACCCGGGGACCCGGGGACCCGACCCTGGATCCGCCTATGGATGAATTGTGCCCATTTTGTTTTAGGACTAAATGCATACCTATCTACAATGCTTTGACCCATTCAATGCAGACATAACACTAAAATACGTTTGGAAGTTAGTGAACCGCCCTAAATACGGTACCTGAGCACGCCTATGATATCTTATTATCCTATAAACACGAATGGGATCAATGCATCCTTATTTTTACCCTTCCCGTCCATTCTGTAGGCAGTTTATTAATTATGGAATAGTTCGAATGGATAACATTGTAGACCCCCATTTTGAGCTTCTGGAACCGCCTATGGCCAAAAATATATCGAAATACACATCAACTGTCTCCCCGAATCTCATTTAGTGGTAGAACTAAATCCATTGTTACAATGTTTTGTCCCATTCAATGTACACACCATTGGTGGACGCAGGGGGGCCCATTCCGGAGGGGGAGGGGCAAACTATCTTTTGGCTCTTCCAAACGTGGGATTTTTTTGTGTTTACACTAGGTCTGTAGAGCAAAAAAATCTTCGCTCCCACCCCCTCCCCCAGGAGGAGAGGCAGACATGGGTTTGGCCCCCCAAAACTCGGGTCTGCGTCCGCCCCTGGCACACACAACACTAAAATGAACTTGAGTGCGAGTGAACCCCCTAATTACTGTACCTGAGCACGCCTATGATTTCGTATCATCATTTAATACACACATGGGAGCAATGCATGATTATTTTTACCCCTCCCGAACGTTCTGTACGCAATTTATTTACTTTGGAAGAGTTCGAATGGATAACATTGTAGCCCCCCTCATTTTAACCTTCTGGAACCGCCTATGGCCAAAATTATATAGAGATACTCATCAAGTGTCATCCTAAATCTCAGTAATAACATTCAAAAATTACAACTGCCGCCAATTCGTAAAAGACAGCTTTATTGTAGGACGAACGCAACGCCGGCGACAATGCTCGGCTTCTGGATAAAACTGCAAAAATTAGCGAGCCATAGCTCCTCCTCTGGGAAATACATATTTCAAACTTTTCAGGGAACACACGCTTTTTAGTTTTAAGAAAAGTCACAAAATTTCAAGAGCCTATCTCAAACTGTTTTGGAGATACCACAGAAAAATCTGAGAGGTGGGCAGAATCTGCTCCCCCTGTTGGAAATAGGGTTAAGGTCCACCATTTGCAATACTTGACATGACTTTTGAGACCTCGAACTACCCCGTCCGCAGTATTTAGGTATATTTCGAAAGCTGAGTGCTGAACGTGTATAACAAATAGTGTTAATAAACAATAACTAACTAGGAACGCGATGTCATTCGGGAGATAAGCAGCGCAGTATTGTAGCATGCAAACTAATTTGTATGCCTCAAAACAGAAAGTTGGACAAAAATGGTTAGACGGTAGTGCACAGTGACTTCTGGCTGCCTGTAGGCCGGGTGGCGGTGGCATCAAAAAATCGTGATAGAGGAGTGGATCACACTTAAGGAATACAGTGATGTTAATGCTATAAAAATATACATACCTACTCAGTCAATTGCCTCGTGCATCTGTGATCTACCTTGGCCCCTTCTTGTTTGAACGGTCAGAGCTATTTATCCCTCCGTCTCAAATAACCATTGTATCAGCTTAATCTTCCAGTGATACACACACATGAAAAGTCAGCTAGTCGTGTATGTCACATGAACCGTGTGTATCGTATTGTCGATAAGGGCTTGTCAATGAAACAAAATGAAAAGCTGCATCATTCACCCTGATGCAAAAAAATGCTAGGGATTCGAAACCGGGACATGCAATTTTACCCGCCCAGGGTATTCATATACCGAACTCATTTAATGAACTCATACTCATGTTTTGAAGTGATATTGACACCGCACACGGCACAAACACCTAACCCATACATCCACCCATGTGCAGATAGTGTCTCCTACATCTGTCCTCCTCCCTCAGTCCAATAGCAGGCAGAACGACCACCATTCTCAACACCACATGTGTACGTTTTGTAATCCGGCACGCGACCCCTCCCCACTGAGCCTTGAACTCGGCGTCGGCGGTGACCAGCGTGCGCGACCTTTCTAACCTCTGTGCCCCGCGGGCAATCGTCATCCAGCGGATGGCGGCTGCTGATTGGTGGAGACGTGTTCACTTGTATAGCGAGAAATTTAGCGGACATTTCTCCACGAGAATGCTGAAGCTTAAACCATAAACCAGGAGATGTATTAACATGATCGTTTTCAAGCTTTACTAGCCATATTTTGCCCTACATTGGCTGGATTATCTGCGCCACCATCAGATATGGCCTACGCAACGGTACGTTACCGAATTACGCTACGTTACGATTCGATTCGGGCCAAAACTACGCTACGGAATTACGCTCCGTTATATTTCATCGACTACGGAATTACGGTATTTTAGCTACGGCTACGGTAAAATATACTGTACAACGATATTGTCATTTTGTGCACCCATTAACAACGAATAGAAGCTGTAGGTACTATGAAATAAAATAAAAGGTTTGTTTTAATGCAAACTGAATATAAAGTGCCCCACGTGCACACTCAGACAGACACAGCGCGTGGGCATTTTCCGGTCGTCGGTTTCACATGCTTCGTCATCAGTTACATTTGGATAAATAAAGCTCTTTTGAAGTGACTGATCTGTGTGATCAATGGCAGGGACGGACGCAGTACCCAAGTTTTGGGGGCCAAACCCATGTCTACCTCTCCTCTTAGGGGGGGAGGGGACGTGCGATTTGGGACTCGATAGATCTAGTTTTAGCTACCTCATCAAGTACATGATCGCTCTCCTGGAGGGGGGGTGGGGGTGAGCGAATATTTTTTTGTTCGACAGACCTAGTGTAAACACCTTTTTTTCAAAACAATTATCCAGCCTTTGGGGAGCTAAACGATAGTTTGCCCCCTCCAGCGCTTTGAGGGGGGGCATAGCCGGAATGGCCCCTCCTCCTGCGTCCGCCAATGATCAATGGTGGGACTTCTTGTCACCAGTTGAAAAGACAAATTTAGAAATCGAAGTCAACCGACTTATAATTTGTACAGGCCCAATAATGTGTCCGTGATTTACACTTCCCACCAGGGGTGTGGATTTATATCTCTGGGGGTGCCTGGGCGCCCCCAATGAAACGTTTAGTTAGTGTTGACAATTCCTTTAAACTTAATTGTTAATCATTTTCAGGATTTCATACTAGTTTTATTTGCTTCAACAGACCTTTGTGAGGACCAAAACAAAGATAATATCTTGCCATTTATTTTTGCGTGATGGTTATTGGCATTCTTTCCGAGTTGGGCATCCCCAATGATTTTCTGAAATCCACGCCCTCGCCACCCACCAAAAATTTCCGATCTTGCTTGACAGCAATTTGATGCATTTCTCGTGAAAATATTTAAAATTTGTAATTTTAAAGAAATGGTTCGGTCATTAATTTTCAAATATCATCATTTCTATTTCAAATTCCGAATTAAAGCAAATCGTTACCAAGAATCCTTAGTACCGCGATCGAGATCACGAGAAGCTATATACGTATATGACGTAATTTTTTCGTAGTACTCTACGATACGTTAAATTTTGGCGTAGTGCGCTACGGAATTCACCCAGTTGCGCTACGTTTCATTTCCAGAGCTACGGCTACGGAAAAACAATTTCGTAGCGTAACGTAGGCCATCTTTGGCCACCATCCAATACTCCTTTGTACATGTAAAACAGCAGAAGAGTCAGCACTGACTAGCCGGCGGCCGAGTTCGCTAAAGTCAGGGGAGTCGCGAAGTGGGTTTTTCTGAGTGAAAAGGAATGGGACCCGGCCCGAACTGACTATGCTAGCTTAAAAAGTGACCTTGACCTAACCTGAGGTCAGGCCATTTGTGTTTTGACCTAGCATGGTCATATCATATATCATTCGATTAGCCGTGACAAGAGGAAGGGAACTGTGCCTATACAATGATTGTGCCAAACAATGAATGAACAATGATTGAAACTCAAATCTGTCAGATGCCACAGCCCAAAAATTTTACTCAAAATGCTTTAACTTCTTTCAACTGTCATGGTCTAAATATTAACCTGAGCCAAAAAGTGACTAATATAGTTTTCACGAATTTTTATGAGCTATCCACCAGCGCTAGCGTTTTTTTCGTTATACCGCATAGGGGCCGAGCTTGAGGGGTAGCGTTCAAACAGCCCCCGACGAGGGCGAAGGTGGCTCGGGGGCCCACCCGGGCGCGGGTGAAAGAATAGTCAACAACAGGCTATTAAAGAACAGTTTCCTTAAACCAGGTGCGTCGGAACGTTTTCAAAAGTAGAGGGGGGCACACACGGTCACGCGTTCTCAACCCTGCCAACAAGAGCTTGATGTGAACTACATGATTTTTAAAGGGACCAGAAATCACGGTTTTAACTTGACATCTCGCTTATCATACAACGTAAGGCACTTACGAGTAAATTTATTGTCTATCACAAATCACGTGGGAGTCCCCTACTAAATACGTGTTCAATGCTTTGTTAGTCCAAGAACAACTTAACACCGTCGATAAACTTTAAATGGCGGCAAAATGCAACCAATACCACCTAATAGTTAGCCGGTTCTCTGCGCGCTCAAGTTTTTTCACAAACAAAAAACCAAAAGCTCCTGGTTTCACCACGTTTGCAGCTTTTTGAGCTGTGACTTTTTGATGAGCAGTACGCTAAACACCCGCCCCGGTGGGCCTCCGAGCCACCTTCGCCAAGGTGGGGGGTGTTTGAACACCCCCTCGAACTCGGGTCCTAAGCGGGATAGCGAAAAAACGCGAAGACTGGTGGATAGCTCATACAAATTCATGAAGGAACTATATCTGTCACTTTTTGGCTCCAGTTAATATTCAGGAAATGACAGGTCAAAGAAACTGGCATTTTGAGTAAAGTTTTTGGGCTCTAGCGTCTGACAGAGTTGAGTTGGAATCATTTTGTAGGCACCATTCGCTTCCTCTCGTCACGGAAAATCGAATGATATATCATTTGACCATACTAGGTCAAACAAAAAAATGACCTAACCTCAGATCAGGTCAAGGTCACTTTCCAGCCTAGCATAGTCAGTATGCATATACATCGACTCTCAATAGCAATCCAAACGTAATGGTATCAAAATAAAAGCTGTATCATCATTTCATGCAAAGTTATTGACTTAAGTCTGAAAACTGCTCAAGTAACCCAAGATGGCCTCTCAGAAGTCACAGGTAAAAATTTGCAACATGAACCTGAAAAGGGGCCCAGGCCGCAATTTATATGGTCCAATTCGCATATATAATATATACATCCTTATATATATATATATATATATATATATATATATATATATATATATATATATATATGTATTCTCAGCTTTATCCACACTAATGCAGCCCAATTTCTGTTTTCCCATCTATTTCCAAAGCAGAGGTCATGATCCGTATTAGACCTTAGGTCATCGATATTAAAAATCCCGGAGAATGTGTTGTTGCACTCGTTGGGCCCATTATGTTGTATAAGTTTCAATACGATATATTCACCCATTTCTTACTTATGCCATCTTTAACATTTCTGGAGGCGAGGTCGCTTGACCTGCATTGGTGATCTGACCTGAGATGACCTAACCTTAAATATTTGGGGCAAGTTGCGAAATTGGTCAAGGATAAGATGTTCCAAGTACGACGGTGCTTCACGTCCCCGTTTTTTCGTGCCGCCGGAAAATCCGAGGGTGTTCAACTACCCCTCACCGGGGCGAGGGTTAATAAAACATGGGCGCAAGAACTATTTTGAGGTTGTGGGAAATGGTTGCCGACGTTGGTGGGGGCCAAAGGTGACTCGGCTTATCGCTTGATTTATTACCGAAAACAAGGTACGGAAACGGCTGGAAAATAGGGGCACGGACCCATAGTCCGAAAGTTAGGGTTGCAGCCGCCACCAAGATTTTTGGGCGTGTGGGTTAAAGTATGTCTGGTCACTGGCGGATCCAGGGAGGCATAATGGCCATGCTCCTCCCAAACACTCAAACCAGGGGACCAAAACATGCTTTAGCCCGCGGGGGAACAGTATGAGTCCAAATAAAGCAAGAAGTAAGTCATTAGAGATGTTTAAATAAAATTAAAGTTTTTCCCCTTTTTAACGTTTTTCATCCCCTAACATCACCAGAAAATTGTATGGCTTGGCTAGGAAAAAGCACCCCTAAACAATCTCACAAAGTTACACCCCTGTAAATCAGTGAAATAATTACATTTATAAAATATCACAACACGCTTACCAAGAATATCTATATGTATTCCTAAAAATTCGTAGGGCGCACGGCGAAACAATCTCAAATATATATTTCTTATAGTTTTTTTAGTGTAATTTCTTGCAAATTCATGAAGAAACCATATTAGTCACTTTTTGGCTCAGGTCAATATTGAGGCATGACAGGTCAAAGAATGTGGCAATTTGAGTCAAGTTTTTGGGCTCTAGAATCTGAGTTGAGTTAGAATAAATTTTTAGGCACTATTTGCTTTCTTTCGTCGCGGCAAATCGAATGATGTATAATAAGGCGAAAGAAGCACCGACCTACACGCCTTCATTCAGAGCTGTGCCGAGGCCCGAGTGCATCACCTCACTCGCTCCTCTGGCCGCCTGGAAAATGGGAGACTGCTCGGCACAACAGTTGGACAGTGCCGGCACCTGATGTCCACCAGCATCGTCAAGGCTCAGGCCATGTGCCTCCTGGCCAGGGTAGGCCTTATCTCCTCCGCTGCGAGGGACACCGCGGGGCGCCGACAGGTGGCCATGCGGCTGGAGGCACAAGCCCTGTTCCGTTTGTCAGCACAGTTTTGTCAGCAGGATCTCTAACCTCTCCTCCAGAAAAGTAACATCAGCGCAATAATCGCCTCTAGTGTATGCTAAGCAAAGGGAACTTAAAGCCTTATACCATTAAACAATATTAGGCCGCCACTTCGTGCACTTACTATTTTTCATCAGCACAACAGCAGGCCGTCAGCCCGTAAAACCTCTAGAACTAGTTCCCGGGAAGAGGCTACTGTCCTGTGACGTAGCGCAACGCGGCCCGCTGATTGGTGCTGACAAAACTGTGCTGACAGACGGATCAGGGCTACAGATGCGGAGAGAAAGAAAGGCCCAGTGGATGGCCTCCCTACATGGTCCAGGGTGGGCAAGACGGGGCAACTGTCACTCGGTGCCGTGACTTAACCCGCGCCCCACCAGGGGTCCGGCGCCACCTTCGCCCCACCGGGGGGCCATCGATGGCCCCCCTCTAACTCCGAAAATATGGGCGTTAGCGCAAATCTGCAAAGTGCAATAGAAAGCTCGCGTGAATTCAGTAAGAAATTACTTCGCATGTTTTAGTGCTCAGGTCAATGGTTTGACCTCCAGAGGTCAAATTAGGTCAAGATCGGCTATTTTCACTCAAATATGCAATGATTAAGCAGACTGGGCATAACTCTTATGTCATTAGAGCTATTGAGGCCTGGTAAAGTACATTTGATAGCAAATTGCCAGTACTTTTTCCGCTATGTGGAACGTAAAGACCTCCCGCCAGTGGTTTGACCTCCAGAGGTCACCTCGTGACCTAATATGACCTGAGGTCACGAAAGGTCAAAAAGTGACCTTGCCGTATATCAAATAAAAGCCAGTGACAAGACAAACACGATGGTGTTTGTTTCACCGCTCTAGCTTAATTAGGTCAAAAGTTATTGTCAAAATACTGTTTTTGACCTCTGGTGACCTTGGATGACCTTGCAAAAGTCAAAGGGCAAATATGACCCCTGGGGTCCGTGAAAGGGTGTCCAAAAACGTTGTTCTGAGCCATAGGCGTAGGAACCGGGTGGCCAGGGGGCCACTGGCCCCTCCACTTTTCTGTGATGGGCCCCCGCAACGAAGGTAAGAATATCAACAACTGTAATATCAAGCGAGAAACTCAAACTGGCCCGATAGCTTGCCCCGGAACCCCGTTAAACTTACCTGTGCCCCTAAACTAAGTTGAGGTCCTATGAGTTGATTTTAACGTCCCCTGGGCTTCGCGGGGCCCCTGGACTGGCCTCTGATGCCATACGAGCTAATCTGGGCCCTTTGAGCTTAACTGAGCGCCCCTGAGATGGTTTGGGCAGCATGAACTGTTCTAGGATGTCCTAAACTGAGCTAGGAGCCGTAACCTTGAACAGGGCCCCGTGAGTTGGCCAGAACCTATATCCACCGACCTGGGGGGGGGGGCTCCTGAGCTTAGCTGGGACCGTGAAGTTAATATTGTCCCTTGAGCTAATCTGGATCCCCTGTGATGCACAGAAGACCCTAAACTTATCTGAGGCCCCTGCACAGGAATAGGGCCCCTGCTTTGAAATTGGGTTATAAGCTTTAATTGAAATCCTGGACTGTTCTGAAACCCCAAATATGCCGGCAAGGGGCCCCTGGATGATCCAGGCCCTTAAGCTTATCTGGTCATCAGAGCTAATATGGGCCTCTGTGTTGAACTGAGGGTCCCTGAGATGGTCTGGGACCCCTATAAGGCTTTACAGCCACTGACCTGCCGGCCATGAGCTTAAATGGGTCCCTTGAGATGTTCTGACAGTGGTGTAGCCAGGGGAGGGGGTCCCTGGGGTCCACGGACCCCCTTGGGCTGACCTTATGCACTAAAAACACACAAATTGATCTCGGGGGCCCCTGAGCTTGGTCTCGGTGGGGGGAGGCCTCCCGAGCTTGGTCTCAGGAGGCCCCCGATAATCGGTATCGAGGGCTCCAGAGTACCGAATATTGATCTTGGGGGACCCCTGTGCTCAGTCTCAGGGGGTCCCGAGCTTGGCCTCAGAGCCCCCTGAGCTTAGTCTCAGGGCCCCTCCTCCCCGAGCTCGGTCTCACGTGCCTTTCGATATTGGTCTCACGGGCCTTTCGATTTTTGTCTCAGGGGCCCCGAGCTTGGTGTCTGGGGGCCCTCCGAGCTTGGTCTCAGGGAGCTCCCGAGCTTGGTCTCAGGGGGCCCTTCGAGTTTGGTCTCAGGGTCCCCGAGCTTGGTCTCAGGGGCCCCCCGAGCTTGGTCTCAGGGAGCCCTCCGAGCTTGGTCTCAGATAACCCCCGAGCTTGGTCTCAGGGCCCCCGAGCTTAGTCTCAGGGAACCCCCGAGCTTGGTCTCAGGGCTGTCCCCAAGCTTGGTCTCAGGCCCCCCTCTCCCCGAGCTTAGTGTCAGGGGCCCTCGAGCTTGGTCTCAGGGGGGGCATCCGAGGGCATCTGATGCATAAGGCTGACCGTATGCACTGGAAAACACGAGCATTGGTCTCGGGGGGCCCTGATCTTGGTCTCAGGGGGCCACCGAGCTTGGTCTCAGCGCCCCCCGAGCTTTGTCTCAGGGGCCCCGAGCTCGGTGTCAGGGGCCCTCCGAGCTTGGTCTCAGGGAACGCCCGAGCTTGGTCTCAGGGGACCCCCGAGCTTGGTCTCAGGGGCCCCTGATCATCGGTACTGAGGGCTCCAGAGTACCGAACATGGGCCCCCTGAGCTCGGACTCACGGACCTTTCGATCTTGGTCTCACGGGCCTTTCGATTTTGGTCTCAGGGTGCCCCAGAGCTTGGTCTCAGGGCCCCCCGAGCGTGGTCTCAGGGGACCCCTGAACTTGGACTCCGGGGCCCTGAGCTTGGTCTCACGGGCCTTCCGAGCTTGGTCTCAGGGGGCCCCCGATCATCGGTATCGAGGGCTCTGGAATACCGAATATTGATCTCGGGGGGCCCGTGAGCTTGGTCTCAGGGGCCCCCGAGCTTGGTCTCAGGGGACAACCGAGCTTGGTCTCAGGGGGCAAGCTTGGTCTCATGGGCCTTTCGATGTTTGGTCTCATGGGCCTTTTGATCTTGGTCTCACGGGGTCTCGAGCTTGGTCTCAGGGGCCCCCGAGCTTGGTCTCAGGGGTTCAGGACCCCCCTCGGGGTGCCCCCGACTATTGATATCGAGGGACTCATGAGTGAGGCACGAGCATTGGCCTCATGAGACCCAGAGTTTGGTCCCAGGGGCCCCCAGGCCTGGGTTCAGGACCCCTGAGCATCGGCATCGAGGGGCTCCAGAGTACCAAGCATTAGTCTCGGGGGGGGCTCGAAATATTGATCTTGAGGGCCCCGGAACATCAGTATCGAGTTACTCCTGAGAAAAGCGCGAGCATGGGTCTAAGGGTGCCCCTGAGCCTGATCTAAGTGGGACCCCGAGCTTGGTCTTAGGACCCCCGGGCATCAGTATCAAGGGGCTCCGGAGTATTGGTCTAGGGGGAACAATTATTTTAGGGGCCTCCAAATGGTGATTTCGGAGGGCCCCCGAAAGTGTGGATGCAGTGGTGTAGCCAAGGGGGCCCTAGGGACCCGCAGACACCCACCCCTTGGGCCAATCTGAACCACTGCAAAGGATTCTCTGATCACGGGGCCCCCAGAATCAGTCTCAGGGGCCCCTGAAGATTCGTTCTCAGGGCGTCCTGAGTCGGCCTCATGGCCCCCGCCCTGAGAATCGGTCTCAAGGCCCCCCGAAAGTAGATTTCGGGGCCCCTGAGGGTTGGTATCAGGGGCCCCAAAAGTCGGTATCAGGGGCCCCGGGAGTCTGTCCCAGGGGAGGGGGCCGAGCTAGTCTCAGGGGCCCCCAGAGAGTGGTTATCAGGGCCCTGCAACAGTCTATTTCAGGGGGGGGCTGAGAGTCAGTCTCAGAGAACCCCAAGAGTCGGTCAAGGGGACCCCAAGAGTCTGTCTTAGGGTCGTCTCGAGATCCGAATCTCGGGGTCCCCCTGAGAGTCTGTCTCAGAGAACCACAAGAGTGAGTCTCAGAGCACCCCAAGAGTCGGTCTCAGGGGGCCCTCATAGTCTCACGGGTTTCTCTCTCAGGAGTCAATATTTAGTTTCAGGTGGCCCCGAGAGTTAATCCGGGGGTCCGAGAGTTAGTCTAATTTGATCCGCAGAGTGCTGGTTTCAGGGGGCCCCAGAGGGGTAATTTTGGGAGCCCTCGAGATTTAGCCTCAGGCTGTGCCCCTTCCCCCTCCCCCGAGTTTTGGTATAAGCGGCCCCAAGAGTCAAACTCAGGGAGCACCCAAAAGTTAGTCTCAGAGGGCTCCCGGTTGTCAGTCTCAGACACATCCGAGAGTTAATCTCGGGGTTCTGAGAGTAATTTCCAGAGGTGCTCCCGATTTTTGGTCTCACGGGCCCGGAGTTAGCCTTAGGCCCGCGAGAGCTAATCTGGAGCCTCCGAGAGTCAGTTTCAGGAACGCCAAAGACTCAGTCTCAGAGGTGATTCCACACTCCCCGTGTTTGTCTCAGGGGCGCCCTAGAGTAAGTCTCAGAGGGCTGTCGGAAGTCATTCCCAGCCCCCCTCCCCCACCCCAAAGACAGCCTCAGGGGACCTCAATAGCTAATCTGGATGGCCACAATAGTCAGTCTCAGCCCCCCCTCCAGAGCAAATCTGGGGGCCCAATAATTAGTCTCAGAGGTGCTGCCGATAACTAATCTCAGGAGCCCCGAGAGATTCTCAGGGGCCACCAGTTTTGATCAAGAGGCGCCGTGAATCAGTCTCAGAGACCCCTTCAGATCTAATCGGGAGAGCGGCCGAAAATTAGCTTTGTGAGTGCCGCCAAGTGTTGGTCTTAGGTGGCTCCCGAGCTCAAAGAAAAATTTTTCAAAATAATATGCCTCGGAAAAAATTTACCTACCCCTATTGCGTACTAAAAAAGGATAAATTGAAACATGTCGATCAGGCACCATTATCGAAGGAAAGGCAAAAAATAATATAATTTTACCATAAGAGCAAATCGAACAGGGAATTTGGCACTCAAGTCAATTCTTAATCTAGTAGCAGAGCTGCAAAAAGTCGGGCTCTCGGGTCATAAAGTGCCCGACAGATTTTAGGGCACGGTATGGTCCTGCGACAGATCTTACAATCTGTGAGAAAAAAAATCTTGAAAGGAAACAGAAAATATTTTTTGTTCTAAAAAAACTCAGTATTAGAATTGTCGCCTCTTTCACTCAACAAGTTTTTCATGAATTTGCACCTCTCCCATATCAAGCCAGTGTGCGGCAAGAACCGATGGAAAATCGAGGGACTTATTAGTCCAGTCAAATTAGGATTTACATGTCATAAAATTCTAGCCCCCCATAATATACACAATTGTGTTCGCAATTGATAGGGGCGTAACATATCCGAAATCCGCAAAAATCTACCGAGCGGATATTTTATAACAGGGGTGCAAATTCCACGTGCCAGAGAAAAACCAGATGTTTCAAAGTATAACATTGTGGTGTGTCGAGCCTGCAACATCGTCCCAATGGCTATAATTTTTGGGAAGTAGGTACATATGATACTGGGCAATTCATAAAACCTTCGCCGGCCGGTGGCCTACCCTCGGTTTGCACGTGCTGCACGTGCAAAGCCAAAATTTTGCAATTTTGTTTTTATTTACATTGCTTTCGTTAGTTCTCTTATCGACTTTTATTGTCGAATTACTTTGTTTGTTTGTCATGTCATTATGCAATATGTTTTGAAGAGGCATACACAAAATTAGGTCTCTAACTGTAACGGTTTGCTGCTGAAGAGCTTATTTGCTGGGACATGTCGGGATTCTTCACTTTATGGATTGCGCATGCAGCACCGATTTTGAGATCAAATTAACCTTAAAAACGTTTAATCCGGCTGCATAATTACGTGTGTTGGTTGCTTATTCTTCACGCGTCTCATTCTGAGGTGGTTTGCAATGAAATAAGAACCACTAGGCCAGCAGGTCCCTGGGTTTAGTGTAATTATCGCTTCAATGTGAAGATATATTTCTTACGGTACCTTCAGGGTGGGGATTGAAAAGTTCGCTATATAGTTCTGGCAGTTGAAGCGCCCTAAAATCCCGAGATTTTTAAGTCCTGGATTATTATTTTATAGCAGTAAATAGTAGAATTTGACGTGCCGGTGTGGTCCGGTTCGAGGCAGTTGGAGTCTCACGGTGTGAGGTGGGATACCTTCTCGTGATCTCGATCGTGGTACCAAGGATTCTTGGTAACGATTTACTTCAATTTGAAATTTGAAATAGAAGTGTTAATATTTGAAAAAGTAATGACGAAAATATTACTTCAAAATTACAAACTGAAAAGAATTTCACGAGAAATTCATCAAATCGCTGTCAATTAGGGTTGGGACCTTTTGGTGGATAGTGTAAATCACGGACTCATTTTTGGGCCTGTAAAATTAGAAGTCGGTTGACTTTGATTTATAAATTTGTTTTTTCTCAACTGGTGACAATAATTCCCGACCATTGATCACACACATTAGGTCACACATCAGTCAGGTCAAGGTCACTATCTAATCTAGCATAGTCAATATGCACATCAATCGTCTCATAGTAGCAATTTCAACGAAATGGTATCAAAATAAAAGTTTTATCGTCATTTCCTGCACAGTTATTGACCCAAGTCTGAAAACGTGCTTAAGTAGCCCAGATGACCTCTCAGAGGTCAGAGGTGAAACGTTGCAACAGGAACCTAGAAAGGAGCCCAGGATACTACGAAATAGGGAATATGAAGGTATTATCAGCTTTACCTACACAAATACAGCCCAATTTCTTTTTTCCCGTGCATTTCCAACGGAGAGGTCATGCTCCGTACCTGACCTTAGGTCATCGATATGAAAAAACCCGGAATATATGTTGTAGTACTCGGTAGGCCCATTATGTGGTATCAGTTTCAATCCGATAGATTCGCCCTTTTCTTACTTATGACACCTTAAACATTTTTTAGGTTATAACCTGCACTGGTGACCTGACCTGAGATGACAATAGGGTCGTTCAAAAAAACATTTTTTTCTACTTTTCAGACTCAAACCCACTTTTTCCCATTATATATTCAATTCTGATTTCAATGAGACACATTCCAAACATCTACGACAACGGGAAAGATCGCCTCAAAACGGTTAAATATTTCATGTTTCAGGCGCGATTGGCCGCCCGGCGTTGCAGTCTCCCCTTATTAAATTTGGATGAAAGGGGTGCATAACCTTCCAGTACAGACAGCGTGGCATGTGCGTGCGTATAAGAGCGGTAGCTGGGATTTAACATGCAGGCATTTACTTGTCAGATGTATTTGCAGCGCAATTTAAATACATGTTATTCCAAAAAAGACCTGAAATTAAATGGTTCAGCACCCTAGTACTCTAAATCCCGACAGAACAGGAATACCTTCCGGAGGCGAACATTTTTCTGGTAACATTCATTGGAGAACGTCGTTGGGGCAGGTGCTTCTCCCTCATCTCCTGTGAACTATTTAAGAGCTCTCATACTGCTAGAAGAAGACCCTGCTGCATATTTTTACCCTTTGGATGGCTCTCGAAATCTTCCACCAGCT
This sequence comes from Lepas anatifera, assembly GCA_034440635.1. Taxonomy (NCBI): domain Eukaryota; kingdom Metazoa; phylum Arthropoda; class Thecostraca; family Lepadidae; genus Lepas; species Lepas anatifera. The sequence goes on from JAOTON010001305.1 coordinate 102,178, forward strand.
TCACACCACGCTGTGGGATCGTTCAACACATTCTGTCCGGATTTAGAGAACTAGGATGCTGAACCATTTAATTTCAGGTCTTTTGTGGAATATCATGTATTTGTATTGCGCTGCAAATACATCTGACAAGTAAATGCCTGCATGATAAATCCCATCTACCGCTCTTATACGCACGCACATGCCACGCTGTCTTTACTGGTATGTTATGCACCCCTTTCATCCCAATTTAACAAGGGGAGACTGCAACGCCGGGCGGCCAATCGCGCCTGAAGCATGAAATCTTTAACCGTTTTGAGGCGATCTTTCCCGTTGTCGCAGATGTTTGGAATGTGGCTCATTGAAATAAGAATTGAATATATGAAGGGAAAAGAGTGGATTTGAGTCTGAAAGGTAAAAAATGTTTTTTTTAACGACCCTAATGACCCGACCTTAAGATTTTGGGAAAAATTGCAGAATAAGTACTTCGCGCCGCCGTTTTTTCGTGCCGCCGGTAAAACCCGAGGGGGTGTTCAAACACCCCCCACCGGGGCGAGGATTAAAATATGAATGTGTGAACAAAATGTTGATATCGTAGTTCGATATATTTTTACTAAATCCAACGACTTTTCGCACGATACCCCGCAAAACGGACAAAGCACCATAAATATGATTAAAAATACATCAAAATCGGCACTCACAATCTTGCATACCACTGTAAACAAAACTTTACTGGAAAACCATAACACGCTCTTTCGCAGACATATTACGCAGTAATGACTGCTGATCTCGGCACCTTCTACATATGTAAAGCTCTTATTCCAAGAAAAGTTCATGCGCATGGGTGGAGCTGGGGGATCAGGACCCCCTGATTTGGAAATCGAGAGAACCTGGGGGGCTCAGCTCGGGTCCTACACCTTCTGCTCTCACAAAATATTTTCTGATCAATGAGTACTGATAGTTTTATTCGCGGTATTTGTGAGATCGGCTGAGTCATAATTTGACCTCTGTCCCTTTGTAGAGGGTTACTAGAGACCAGGGGCAGCGTCACGGCTTCCCGTCACGACTATGCGTCAGCAAAGTATATTTTCACTGAAAATATATTTTGCAGAAGGTTTCTGACTTGACCTCGGGATCCGTGAGCCAGTGAAGGGCCCCCTGAGAGACCACCAAATTGGGCGTCTGTACCCACAGTTATGTATCGGACCGAATTTGTAGTTGTAATTGGTGTGTTTGCAGGAGGCCCGCTCTTTGTTATTCCCTATGGTTTTAGTGCTCGGGACAACGTGATGGAACCCTGCGTGAAAAGTGGTGGGCGGGGGGGAGGGCAACAAATACTCCGTCCTCCAGGGGTGTAGCCAGAGGGGGGGCGGCAGGAAGGCCGCCCCCCCTGAGGGCCCTAGGGCCCCCCTGAGGACACGATTATGTAACAAACAGGGCTCTTTTTATCCATCAGGGCCCTTTTGGCGCTGTCGCAGGGCCCTTTTTGGGGCGCCCCCTGAGCGAAATCCTGGCTACGCCCCTGCCGTCCTCTCCCAAGTGGGGGGACGCGTCTCCCCGTCCCCCAGCGGCGGGTCCATGATTCTATAGACGAAAAAGTATCAAGAAAGTTGTTAAATGAAAACTATTAAATTTGCACATGAGTAACAAATTCAAGAAGAGTCCATGAAACAACGTTAGTCACGATGACAACCCCGCGGAAAAGCAAAGCTCTGTCACTTACAGCGAATGAAATATGAAGTTTTATATACTTGCACTGTCAACATACGCCAAATGTTAGAATCCACATTATTTCATCCAGTTAGTCCGTTCCGTCAATATATTGGCGGACATTATACTGTCCTAGAATATGACCCTAAAAGGAAGTTTCGTCCCATTCCATTTCGTTATAGCTCGAAAGTTTCAAAAACCGATCCAGTTCGGAATTAAACCTGGAAAACATATCTCATCCCGTCCAATTCTATGATGCTTTGAAATGTGTATCCCGTTTTCTATCCCATGCATAGTTTTACGGCTTTGGCTGGCCCAAAAGCCTTTGTAGTATGCAGTATCTCCGAAATGAAGGATCACGACATGTCTCATCAGTTACGCTTCTCAGCAGCAAACCGTTACAGCTAGAGACCTAATTTTTTGTGTGTCTCTTAAGCACATGTTGCGTAATGAAATTACAAACAAAAACAGTAATCCGACAATAAACATCGATAAGAGAGCTAATGGAAGCAATGAAAATAAGGACAAAATTGCAAAATTTTGACTTTGCACGTGCAGCACGTGCAAACTGAGGGTAGGCCACCGGCCAGCTAAGGCTGCTTGAATTGGCCAGCATCATATGTACCTGCTTCCCAAAAATTATAGCCATTGGGACGATGTTGCAGGCTCGACACACCACGACGTCTTACTTTGAAATTTCTGATTTTTCCCTGGCACGTGGACTTTGCACCCCTGTTATAAAATATCCGCTCGGTAGATTTTTGCGGATTTTGAATATTTTACGCCCCTATCAATTGCAAACACAATGGTGTATCTTATGGCGGGGTCCGAATTTTATGACATGTTCCCATTATAAAATTGCTAACTTGACTGGACTATTTTTATATATATGAATCAAGGGACCTTTGAATAGAGGGCCTTATGGACAGAGGGCCTTTTAAACGTCACCCAGAAAATCCTCTGCTGGAAAAATTCCTTCACCGGCCTGTCGGGCCCGATTTGTATTCCATAGCACGCGACAGCTTGGCCCGACAGGCCGCCGTAAAGGCCTTTCGACAGGCAAAACGGTTTTTTTCCTTCGTTTCCTTCGTTTGGAAGTACGCTCAACGCTGCCGGAAGGGCGCTGTTTGAACAGCGCCCTTGCGGCAAGGCCGGTGTAAAAGGTATCTTTGGTTTGAAAAGCAGCCCTGCGGTTTGGTGTGTTGCGTTGTGGATATGGTGGAGGCCAAGGCCCTAGAATCCCGTGGTGTGGTGGAGGCAATACGTTGCAAGGTTGTGTTTTTGATTATTTTTCTCTTGCATTACTTTTGTATACATCTTGAGTAAACTGGTTGAGCTTGGATTTCATCGTCCATAGTTGAAGGGCTGATAAATGGCTCCGATTAAGCTGAAGCCCCTTCCACCGTCCCGTGTCAAGCTTAAATGTGGATTTGAGGGATGTGGGTATTTTGGCGAAAAACGTTTTTTTAAGGAGCATCAGCGAATCAAGCATTCTGGGCTGCCCTGCAAGTTCAGGAACAGTGGTTTTGGCCAAGGAGGTCGTTTTGAAGCATGGATCAAACAGCAGGCAGATCAGAACAGTGTGGGGAGAAAACAAACAAGTAAGTGATGTGGTGTTTGTTGTAATTTCGGCAGCTTACATTTATTTCCACACAGTATGTTATGCTCACTGTTGATCAATAATTTTAAATGGGAATCAATAAGGGAAAAATGAATTTTACCAGCAAACTGGTCAAATTAGACTAAAACATTTGATTTTCCCTTCCGTCTTCTTTTAAATCCAATGCCTGTTTGTCCAGAATTAACCACAAAAGTTGCATACCTTCATCAGTGGATTTGTAAATGCCAAAGAAACAAAACTTCACCTTTCCACATTAACCCGCGCCCCACCGGGGGTCCGGCGCCACCTTCGCCCCACCGGGGGGCCATCGATGGCCCCCCCTCTAACTCCGAATATATGGGCGTTAGCGCAAATCTGCAAAGTGCAATAGAAAGCTCGCGTGAATTCAGTAAGAAATTACTTCGCATGTTTTAGTGCTCAGGTCAATGGTTTGACCTCCAGAGGTCAAATTAGGTCAAGATCGGCTATTTTCACTCAAATATGCAATGATTAAGCAAACTGGGCATAACTCTTATGTCATTAGAGCTATTGAGGCCTGGTAAAGTACATTTGATAGCAAATTGCCAGTACTTTTTCCGCTATGTGGAACGTAAAGACCTCCCGCCAGTGGTTTGACCGCCAGAGGTCACCTCGTGACCTAATATGACCTGAGGTCACGAAAGGTCACAAAGTGACCTTGCCGTATATCAAATGAAAGCCAGTGACAAGACAAACACGATGGTGTTTGTTTCACCGCTCTAGCTCAATTAGGTCAAAAGTTATTGTCAAAATACTGTTTTTGACCTCTGGTGACCTTGGATGACCTTGGAAAAGTCAAAGGGCAAATATGACCCCTGGGATCCGTGAAAGGGTGTCCAAAAACGTTGTTCTGAGCAGTCTGAGTATTTGCAATCATTTTTGTGGCTTTTATATCATGAAATAGCTTTTCCCCATGCTTTGAAGTCGCCTCGTGACCTGACCTCAGGGCACGAAATCGAAAAATCCCGGATATACACCTTGTAGACCCTGGAGGGGTCATGAAGTGTAGGAAGTTTCAAATCGATCGACTTTGAAATGTAGCTCTTACAGAGCTCTAAAGGTGAAGTGAGGTGACCTTGGTTGACCTCGTCTTGTGACCTAACCTTGGGTGACCCGGGGTAAAAAATTTCAGGGATGATGGGAAAATGATGCACTGAGAGGTAGAGCCCTCAACCGTGGTGCTGCGCCTCGTCGTTTTTCTGCTATCCCGGAAAAACCTTAGGGGGGCCATCGATGGCCCCCGGTGGGGCGAGGGTTAATTTGAGTTTTAAGTACCAAACTATTTCTCCCATTTCATTTTATTCACTTACCTAAATATGCCTATGATCTATGTCAAGGGGACAAAGATATAACAAAAACACAGCCTAGTGCAACCTTTACTCATTCCTTTTACTCTTGACTTCCTTGGAAACATGATATTTATTAGACATTTACTATCTAACTGACTTAAGGTTATTTATTAGCCTCATTAACTTCAGATCCTAAACCACCTACCCTCATGGAAATGAGCACGGCAATGCATGAAAAACTTTGAAATAGCCAACAGCTTCAAAATTTAGGATTATTCATGTAAACATGCATTTAAAAGTCATGGAAAGCTAATATTACATGTTTGCATTCAACTACAAGTAGCCATGATCCTTAAAAACACTTTTTCGAATATAAAAAAGACCCCTCCAATCTTGTTCGTCTGGCCATCAGAGCAAAATCCTTATATAAATTTTGGGGGTTCCTTCCAAATTATCCCCTCCCACCTCCAAAAAACTGAAATCATGAAAATCTGCAGAAGCTGGCATGAGTAACCGCATGGTATGGGAACCAGGTCAGCTTTCTTCCATTGCAAACTATATCTTTTAAGGATTCTGGGCTGAACTATGTACTATAATAACAAAATATCACTTATTCTCATTCTAGTGCAACATTTTTTGTCAATGGCGGCTGCAGAGGACTGAAAAGGGGGCTGCTTTTCATGTTATTGTATATTTCCACCTGTGACCTAAATCATCTGAATTCAAGACTGAGTCTCATTCAAGACCCAGTCGAGCTGACTTTGACGCACATTATTTGTATGCTGTACGTCCACAAATCTCAAATTACATCCAATAATAAATTTCCTTTACCAATGGTGACTCCAGAAAATGAGAATTGGTGGTTTGGTATTCAATTTGTTATAGGTTTCTGCCGATAACCTAAATTTCCTGAGCGCGTCTGATAATTGAAGACCCGAAGAATAGTCTCAGTTCTAGAGTTTTGAAAATTAATAGACTTGTGTCATTCCACTTAGATTTGCCATAGGCGGCTTCAGAGCACGAAAAATAAGAATATCACACATATAAGGATCAGAGCACAAAAAATAAGGATAATGATATCCATTGGTGCTAAACTAGAAGTTTTTTATGCTAATTTTAGTATTTTCTATTAAGAATGTGGAAAATGAGTAGGAACATTTTACCAATTGAATGGGTTTTAGACAATTTTAATAGTCCTATCCTAACCACCCGACAGATTTGGAGTTTTTTTTCGAAAGTGCCCGACAGACTTGAGATTTTTGCAGCTCTGTCTAGTAGCTTAACACCAATAAATACATTCCTAAATATTCTGAAATAAACAACTTTCCAATATCTTCGTAGGAAACCAGACAAACAAGGGTAATGACAGAAATTGATGAGCATAATCCCAAAAAGAAAAAAAGGTATGAAAGGTTGAAAATAACAATAACAGAGTGTGCCAAAGCGATAGATATCTTGGGCGCCTTTTGTCTTGGTAATTTGCTCGTTTACAAGATAGCAAGGGTAAGAAAGTAACTGGATCTCAACAGGATCTGTCGACGGAATAGAGGTTATGTAACGTTCAGGACACACTCCCATATCCCTTGTATCTTTATTCGTTTTTTTTCGTTTCTTTGGAAATTTCCTGATTAAAGAGTTCATGGATTCGACACCGGGAAATAATTGCTAATCACTTCCCGTAGATCATTTCTTCGTACTCAAAACGACTGACCTCCAATAACTTCATGTCTGATTACCCGAGTGAATTGAGGTTGATTCAGGTTTAACATCATGCGCGCATCAACATTGAACTTCCCGAAATATGGCTCAAAGCTGTTATTATAGCCACGCTACCATATAAGTTATGGGCCATCCTTAATATTTGGTGACCCAAGTTTACCAACACTTGATCGGATCGAAAAAACCAAGCTATAAACAAAATAAGAATGAATGCTTAAAAAGCCATAACAAAATTTCCTTCGTGTGAATGTTATAATGTTAAAATACTATACAAAAGATATAGGAGATGGGCCCGGTTACTAAGGAGACCCCCGGCCTGGGGCCCCCGACGGTAGTCGGACCCCTCCTTGGCCGAATCCTGGCTACGCTACTGTGTTCTGAGACTCTATATCAGCCACCCTGGGACCCCCTAAGCCTAGCTGGGGCCCTGAGCTAATCTGGGTACCGCTGTGCTTAACTTGGGCCTCTGATCTGGTATGGGGGCCCTGAACTCTTCTAGGGTCCCTGGGCTAAGCTGGTGCCGTGAGCTTGAATGGAGCCCCTGGGCTGGTATGAGAGGGGACCCTATATCAGCCGATCTGGGCCCCTGAGCTGAGATGGCCTGTACTGAACAAGAGCCCTGAGCTGGTCTGGGGCCTCTGAACTGTTCTAGCATCATTGAGCTAAGCTGGGATCCGTGAGCTTGAACAAGTCCCTTGAGCTGTTTTGAGACCCTACATAAGTCGACCTGGGGACCTCCGAGCTGAACCGGGCCCCTAAGCTAATCTGGCACCCTGTGTGAATCTGGAGCTCCCCTGTGATGAGCTTCTAGGGGTGTGTGCTTATATAGGGTCCCTTGATAAGCTGGTCCCGAGGCTAATGCACTGGTCTGGGCCCTTGAGCTGGCTGATCTGGGTTCCTGAGCCATGGTCTGGACTTTGGGGCCCTCCGAGATAATTTGGCGGCCCCTGGGCGGCATAGGCATAGGAACCGGGGGTCAGGGGGATACTGCCCCCCCTTTGAGGTGGGCCCCCGCAACGAATATACAAATATCAGCAACTGTAATATAGAACAAGAAACCCAAACGGCCCCGATAGCTTGTCTGGGAACGTTCAAGTTCGGTAGTACGCTGCCTGCAAGCCCCTGGAGGAGGAGCGCTTCGTAAAAAAAGCCAAGGCACCTACTACCCGAGTGTTTCCAAATGAGTCCCGAGAACTGGGCCCAATCAAACTCCATTCCATATCAATCCCAACACAAAATATGAATCGGACACGGACCCTGCACTAAATGCCGAGCAACAGTCGTCCCTGAGCCATCGAAAGGCGCGACGTCTTTCGATGCCAGGGTTATATGGCGTCGCCAACTCTTTCCCTGTTGGAGGGGTTTCTTGGGAGTCAAATTGCTCCTTGCACAAGGAATCTGCCGTGCCTTAAACCCGAGTTGGTCGCGTGGAAAGCAAGGTTGCTAACCACTATAACACCATGCCCACACCTCCTCGGCATCACAAAGCTGGCCATCAAGTGCCTACATTGCACTTGCAGTCATGCTGGAACTCTGCATTTTAGGCATCGAAATATAGCTAGGCGTATTTATTGTGATCAGCCTTTACCTAAATCAATCTCTAATGATGGAAAGAATAGATCCGTAATAACCTACATAGGGGAGACTGGGGTCAAATGTAACACGGGGCAATTGTAACAATGGCCATATTGCCTAAACTAATCAATGGATGACGCTGGTGGCACAACCGGAAATGCGCAATCAGCTGCTGCCTTTGTTAACGAAGTTTCAACTCGGTGCGGCGGGTAAGTCAGACGCTGTTCACAATTATGTGTTTTTGAGGATGTTTTGTAACTTTTGAAATATTTAAAGATGATTAGCTTATTGATGGGTATGATAAGGTACAGCGGAAACAGTTTCAGTGCATAAAAAGTGTTTAATTAGCTACGAAATGAGCACAGAGTCTGTCGTCTAGGCCAGCTCGTTGAGCAGCAATTTGGTTTAAAAATTGCGCGTTGCGATGGGGACAATTGTAACATTTTTCTTGGGGTCAAATGTAACAACGTTACAATTGACCCCTATGGCCTAACGACGTATTCAACTTGCTTCTACTGCACAATTGCAGTTGCTAGGTTAGTGATTTTTTATCAGGCGCGCACCCAGCATGTTCGTTTGGGGGGGCTAACGAGGGGACTTCAGGCCAATGAAGGGGGCATTTGTTCACCCAAATGGGCCAATCTTCATATCCTGGGGGAGCGATAAACTTTTTGCTTTGCAGATCTAGTGTTAACTGTTCTTGGGAGGAGGCACTAAACACGTTGGGGGGTGGGGGCAGGCCTGGATCCAGGGTGACCGTTGGGGGGGGCAAGGCGGCCTAAAATCGGGAAAACATGACAAAAATCAGGCGATTTGGGGGAGAATTGCCCTGTTTGCCCCCTGGATCCTCCAGTGTGGAGGGGGAGGGTGGTGTGCGGGCCCGCTGCCCCCTGCGTGCGCTACTGTTTATGATAATCACATTGCTTTCTAATGATATGATTGTTCATAGGTTGGTATGTGTTTCAGAAAATGGGCTGCCCGATATAATGTTTCCTATTGGGCATTCCAGGACAAAACGACCAAAAATATTTCAATTTGACACCACCATGTCTAGAAAAAATCTGAAACTTTGTCTCCGGGGTAGTTTTGGGCCAGAAACACGCCTGTGAGAATCTTAGCCCCTCCGACCAACGGTGACCGAGTTATAGCCCGAGGCATTTTCGGGAGGTCACGTTGTAGACTCATCTTTGATGCTTCATAACTCAAAAACGCATCACCTGATTAACAAGTTTTGTATATCATTGAACTTGTCTTGAATTATAGTTTATTTTGAAAAAAGAAAATTTCAAAATTTGAAAATTTTTGACATTTAATTTGTTTGACCTTTTCTTTTTGACCTAGCTTGACCTTTTCGCAGTTGAAATTGCCCTTTTAGACACCTCAAAAATTTGTCTTCATAATATATCTTTCGATAGCAAAAATAAAAAAATGCGTTCTTGCTATAAGTTCCAAATATTTAGCACCTAAGGTAGGTATGTAGACGGTTTTTGACCACTGCGGTAGTACAGCCTTATGTTTAACGCCGCAAACATAGCGATTGCTTTTGTAATCGGTTGCTTGCAATCATATGGCATTGTCTTTACGAAATTTTCATCGTGCAAGTGTCAAAATATATGAGAATTAACACGCGCCCACACAAGGGGGTGGGCAATCGGCCTCTTCAGGTTTCCACAGGTAGTAAAAAAACACCTTCGCGCAGCGCCACCGTACTCCATCTACCTCTAACACAACATTTTGCAGCTTCTGGAAAAATAATTTAGGTCAACTGGGAGGTGGTAGGTACCGTAAATGTTGAAGGCCAGCTGGCAACTGACTGATGATGGAGTGACCTGAGGTAGACGGTCTTCGTTATGCCTTGTGGGACTTTCAACTTTGTTTCCTTGATTAACACTTTATCGTGGGAGTTGCTCGTTTGGGTGGTTGGGTCGGGGTCTCCGTCAAAAGTCCCTTGATGACTCTAGTGAGACACCTACTCCTAAAACCGCCTCCTTGCCGCCCCGGTAGCTCAGTTAGCAGAGCGTTGGGCTCCGGCCCGCGGCTCAGAAGCATGCAGTGGCAGTGCATGTCCAGGCTTGGGATCGGTTCCCCTGAGATGATCCGGCGCTCAATAGTCTACCCGACGAACAGGTCGGCTGGCAACTGACTGGTGAGAGGGTGACCTGAACGAGGCGGCCGTCCCCGTGCTTTGTGGGACGTTAAACGTTGACTTCTAAAATCAACCCTTCATTGTGGGAGTTGCTCGTTCGGGTGGTGGGGTCGGGGTCTCCGTGACAAGTTCATTGATGACTTAGTGAGACTCCGGCTCCAACAATCGAACTGAGAGCAACTTGGACAAAATTTATAAAAAAACTGAACTGGCAATAACTTGGTCAATATTTATGAAAATAAGAATTGCAGCCATTAAAAGTGATAAAAAGTGATTAATTGTTTCGAGGGAGACGAGGGCAAATGAACTGATTAATAATGGACCTTTCAGCCTTAACCCTATTTCCGTCAGGCTCCCGGCTACCCCTATTTCCGGCAGGGGGGCAATATCGGCCCCCCCTAAGATCTCGTAATCTAACCGGCCGATTTTGAAAATTCAAAGTGCCATAGATTCCTCTGCTGCTAAACTTTATTTTGAAAAAAGAAAATTTCAAAATTTTTATTTTTTAGGAGAAGTTCGTGCAAAATATACAATTTTTGTGTATTTTTTAGATTTTCCATAACCCTTGTCCCTGTTGTACGATTTTCACAAAACTAGTTCAGATTTACAAATAATTGACCCAAAATTTTCATATACTCGAGTTACGCAAAAATTCGAAATTCAATGGCAGCTCCAGGACCAGGACTATGAGGGGAAATATATACAACCTAAAAAGTTTTTGTTACGCGGATTAGAAGCCGTCATATACTGCTTGGCATCTTTGACACATAAATAAATGAGAAAAAAAGTGAAAAACTCATCAGGAGCGGATGCAGTAAGGTAAAACAGTGGGGTAAAATGCATACCAACAATATGCGAATGGTATGCATGAGTATATTAGTCCCTTGACTAGTTGAAATTTAATTTCTGATAATTTTTACCCTCCCATGGCAGCTCTGGGAAAGGGGGTGACATAGGCGGATCAAGGACTCGTCGTGGGGGGTGGGGGTGATTGGAAACACATTTTCAATATACAACGATATTGAGTCGCGGCGGTGATACTGGCTGGGAATATACATTTTGAAAATGTGTAGTGACTGGACACGCCTCTGGTAATCTAGAATTGGGTTATAACTATTTTGAATTTTCATATACCCAATTGTATTCGCCCTGGCACGGCTGTAAGCAGTCTTCTCACTTACTAACGTTTAGTCCTTCTTGATAACATTCCCCCCATTTTGAACTGCTGTAACCGCCCCTGATGAATACAAATAGTGACAATTGTGAATGCACTATCATCTCATATAAAAAATGATATAATAAAACCATATAACTGGTATCAGGATCAGCAGAGACGGCTTCCTTTTACACAAAACCCATCGCATACGATAATACTTGGTTTGTGGATAGAACCTCCCCAAAAACCCCGCCATAGCTCCGCCCCTGGTAAATATATAATCTTGAAAATTTCAGAAAATCTGCCTGTACTAGTTTTAGGAAAAGTCAGGAAGTTTCAAAGTTCTATCGCAAGCCGTTTCGGAGATATTCTCGAAAAACCTGAAGGGGGGGCAATATTAGCCCCCCTGCCGGAAATAGGGTTAAACGAAAATTTACAAAGATGTCGCGACTTTATCAATAATTGAAACAAGTATAACTTATCCTATGAGCACCACTAACTCACACAATTACATCGTTCCCGGAGATGGAAAATAGTATCGATGCAAGGTGACCCAGTGCAGCACAGCATACGTTTGAGAGGATTCATGCAATGTAAACAAACGTGTCTGAAAGGCGTTCATTCCCACAAAGTAATTTGAATCTGCTCATATATTAGAAAAAATGCTCTGAAATTGTAACGCATTCGACTTGGTCACTTGAACAGGTTGCCTCATGATATTTTTACAAGGTGATCATTTCATAGCTGACACGGATCCCAGAATCCCAGATGAATAATGACACAGTGCACTGGGAGTGATGCCGCTAAACAGCCAGTTTTAACCACTACCGAATGTGTTACATACAATCGTTTTGGTCTTGTCACCTTTGAGTTTGCTCGAGGTCACAGTATTTTTTACAGGAACTAAGTGGAAACCTAAATTTTGTGGCATAATAGGTGACAGAGGAGAGCCGTAGAAAGAAACGTTCAGCACCATTGGAACACTCTTGTTGAGCCCAAACGGATTATGTATCTTATAATATTGCCTAGTCAAATGTCAAAATTAACTTACTTTGACCTAGAGCCAGGCTTAGTAAAAAGAATATTAATCAAACTGCAGTGGCAAGTCAGACACGACAACGTAAAAATAAAACCTCCATCGCAATCCTCGACAATTCTCAATTCTCTCAAGTTATCAAAATTTACCAATTGCCCCATGCATTTCTAATGGAAAGATCATGACCCTGACCCTGCTCCCGGTTATCGACATAGAAATCCTGCTACGAAAATTATCGTGCTCGGCGACCTTATTATGTAATGTGAATCTAACGACGATAGGCTCGATTTGATATTATTGATGCACCTCCCAAACTTTTTCGAGGTTAGGTCTCTTGACCTGGGTTGGCCGTCTGACCTAGTATGACCCAGACCTAAAATTGTGCCAGAAGCTGCACAAATTTCGAGTTAGAGGTACATGAAGTACGGTGGCGCTGCGCGAAGGTGTTTTTTTTACTACCTGTGGAAACCTGAAGAGGCCGATTGCCCACCCCCTTGTGTGGGCGCGTGTTAATTCTCATATATTTTGACACTTGCACGATGAAAATTTCGTAAAGACAATGCCATATGATTGCAAGCAACCGATTACAAAAGCAATTGCTTTGTTTGCGGCGTTAAACATAAGACTGTACTACCGCGGTGGTCAAAAACCGTCTGCATACCTACCTTAGGTGCTAAATATTTGGAACTTATAGCCAGAACGCATTTTTTTATTTTTGCTATCGAAAGATATTTTATGAGGACAAATTTTTGAGGTGTCTAAAAGGGCAATTTCAACTGCAAAAAGGTCAAGTTAGGTCAAAAGAGAAAAGGTCAAACAAATTAAAAGTAAACAATTTTCAAATTTTGAAATTTTCTTTTTTTCAAAATAAACTATAATTCAAGACAAGTTCAATGATATACAAAACTTGTTAATCAGGTGATGCGTTTTTGACGTATGAAGCATCAAAGATGAGTCTACAACGTGACCTCCCGAAAATGCCTCGGGCTATAACTCGGTCACCGTTGGTCGGAGGGGACTGAAATTCTCACAGGCGTGTTTCTGGTCCAAAACTACCCCGGAGACAAAGTTTCAGATTTTTTCTAGATATGGTGGTGTCAAGCCTTGGTCGATCTGTCCTGGAATGCCCTGTGATATTAAAAAAATTAACGATGATAATTGGGGTTTAAGGCCACGTCAACTGCTCAGGCTATATGTACCTAGTTTGAAAAATTAACGAGATTTCAGTCAAATTATAAATATATATTTTGAAGGCAGTCTGTCCAATAGGCAAATGTGCCCAAAATAGTACGTTTTTGGCTCTAGAAAGGGTCATTCCTTAAGTTCAAGATTTACTGACCGGACTGATAAGTAAATTTTTGCAAAATTGTTGAATGCTGTATATTCAGGTCATTTATAGGGATTATTCAAATCACCGGTATTCGTTGTTCTGTTCACCTTTCTAAAAAAATTGCATCGGCTGTTTTCAAACAAATGTCTCGCACATTCAGAGAATGCCTCGTTTTCGACCACGCACCACCGAAGGCGGTACTCGACTGTAGACGGTCCATGAAGCTGAAGTGAAGACTAAAAATGCAGAAGTGTTCGCAATAGGATGTTTTTATGGTACAAATAAATCGTCGAAATTCATACGGCCTTAACATGGTACAATTAACCCCCGGTGCTGTTACAATTGCACCTCACGTGGGGTCAATTGTAACAGCTGAAGAAAATTTTTAGAAGTGAAATTTTGACCCCTAATTTTCTTTATCTTGAAATTTTTATGCGTTTGTCACATTGCAAAACCTTCAAAGTTTATGAAAATATAATTATAAGTGCTCTAACTCAAAGCACCATTTCTCCAGAACCAGAAATGTGAAATTTGTTACAATTGACCCCAGTCTCCCCTAAATGTTCCCATTTTCGTCATTAAATAAGCAAATACAAGTTGATTAGGCATAGCGAAGTGAGGCTATTTGGTATCAAAGCATTGTCTGTAGTTTTCTAAACAGTTCTTAATTTTGTAAATGTAATGAAAAGGGCCTAAACATCTGTAAATATAAAAAACGCGCTCGTGGTAAAAAATGATTGAAATCCTCCAAAAAAGTTTACAAATGTATTTTCTATTTGAAAGGGGTCTAGGTAAGAAAACAAGAAATGTTTCTTTGTCGTTTTACTATGGTTTACTACATCATAATAGGTACAACTCGAAATCATAGGGAAAAATTTAATTTCTCAATTTTCCATATATTGACATCCTTGTGTGCATGCGTGCTTTATTACACTAAACGAGCTATCTAAAACTTTTGAAATTATGGGCCCCCGTGGACTGGGGCCCCCCTTGAGGTGGGCCCCCTGTAAGGTTGGCCCCCCACTTTTCAAACCGTTCCTACGCCCCTGTTCTGAGCAGTCTGAGTATTTGCAATCATTTTTGTGGCTTTTACATCATGAAACAACTTTTCCCCATGCTTTTCCAATGGGAGAGGTCGCCTCGTGACCTGACCTCAGGGCACGAAATCGAAAAATCCCGGATATACACCTTGTAGACCCTGGAGGGGTTATGAAGTGTAGGAAGTTTCAAATTGATCGACTTTAAAATGTAGCTCTTACAGAGCTCTAAAGGTGAAGTGAGGTGACCTTGGTTGACCTCGTCTGGTGACCTGACTTTGGGTGACCCGGGGTAAAAAATTTCAGGGATGATGGGAAAATGATGCAGTGAGAGGTAGAGCCCTCAACCGCGGTGCTGCGCCCCGTCGTTTTTCTGCTATCCCGGAAAAAACCTTAAGGGGGGCCATCGATGGCCCCCGAGGGGCGAGGGTTAATGGACGAGGATGCCGTACTGGAATTCCTCACCAGTTTGGACGCCATGGAGCTTTCAGACCAGATCGAGGAGGTGAACGCTAAAATCCTGGACAAGATCGTGCAGGAGCGGGATTACGTCGCCGTGTTCTTCTACTTTTTGCCAGTTGTTTTTGTTATGAGAGCATTTTAAGCGTTTAAAGTAACTGTCTGTAAGACAAATTTTGTTCTCAATGTATAATATGACCGTACTAGGTCAAAACACAAAAATGGCTTGACCTCAGGTCAGGTCAAGACCACTTTTTAGCCCAGCATAGTCAATGTGCATATCAATCGACTCACAATAGCAATCAAAACGCAAATATGTCAAAATAAAAGCTGTATCATCATTTCATGCAAAGTTATTGACCTAAGTCTGAAAACTGCTTAAGTAGCGGCAGATGACCTCCCAAAACTCACTAGTCAAAAATTGAAACATAAACCTGGAAAGGGGCCTAGGATACTACGATTTGGAGCATATGAAGCTATTCTCACCTGTGTCTACTCAAATACAGCCCAATTTCTGTTTTCCCATGTATTTCCAATGGAGAGGCCATGGCCCGTACTTGACCTTTGGTCATTGATATAAAAATCCCGGAATACAATTTGTAGCACTTGGTAGGGCCATGGTGTGGTATAAGTTTCAATCCGATAGATTCACCCATTTCTTACTTATGCCACCTTAACACGCGCATTGACGGGGGCGGGTACCCGCCCCCCCCCTCGGGTTTTTCGGAGACAGTAGAAAAACGGCGGCGCGTAGCGCCGCCGTACTTGGTATACCTTTTCCCTCATCATTTTTACAACTTCTGTGAAAATTTTAAGGTTAGGTCATCTCAGGTCAGGTCACCAGTACAGGTCAAGTGACCCGACCTCAAAAAATGTTTAAGATAGCATAAGTCGGAGCAGGGTGAACTTATCCGATTGAAACTCATATCGCATAATGGCCCCACCGAGTTCTCTAACATATGTTCCGGTATTTTTGATATCGATGACCTAAGGTCAGGTACGAGGCATGACCTCTCCATTGGAAATACATGGGAAAAATGGTTTTTATGGAATAACTCAGTAACGGATGGTGATAGAGCATTTATTTTGGCTGCATTAGACTCGCCTGGGCTTTGCGGTTCTAATGATATGAATTTTATATAATTTGACCCTGACCTGACCTCAGGTCAGGTCAAATCATTGATTTTACCTAGCAAGGTCACATTATATATCATTCGATTCGGCTTGCTAAGAGGATTCATACAGTTCAAGTCGTTTTGCTCTATCTTTACTTGTTCAGATGAAATGCCCGAAAAACTGAATTTTACATGTTATCCCTATGACGGGCATGTTTTGACCTCTCGTGACCTTAAAAGTGACCTGACAAAAAAATGGTTCAAATGTTTTCGATGGAGAAGTGGATGGGCAGTCCAACGCCGTTCACCGTTTTTCGCTACCTACCGTGGTTCTCGAGATCTTAGGGGGCGGGTACCCGCCCCCTGTCAATGCGAAGGTGGCTCAGACCCCCGTCAATGCGCGTGTTAAACGCCTTTGAAGGTGAGGTCACTTGACCTGCACTGGTGACCTGACCTGAAATGACCCAACCTTAAAATGTTTGGCAAAGTTGCGGAATTGATCAAGGATAAGGTGTGAGAAGTACAGCGGCGCTTGGCGCCGCCGTTTTTTTCGTGCCGCCGGAAAAAAACCGAGGGGGTGTTCAAACACCCCCAATGGGGCGAGGGGTATTTTTCCTCACCCTCTTTTATTTTTTTACTTATGTTTGGTGGGAAAAGCCAAGCGGTCGACAAAGCAATCGGGCAAAACGCTTCTGAAAAATCAGGCGAACAGAGGGTATGACTTGTGTGAAAGTTAACACGCGCATTGACGGGGGTCTGAGCCACCTTCGCATTGACGGGGGCGGGTACCCGCCCCCTAAGATCTCGAGAACCACGGTAGGTAGCGAAAAACAGTAAACGGCGTTGGGCTGCCCATCTACTTCTCCATCGAAAACATTTGAGCCATTTTTTTGTCAGGTCACATTTAAGGTCACAAGAGGTCAAAACATGCCCGTCATAGGGATAACATGTAAAATTCAGTTTTTCGGGCATTACATCTGAACAAGTAAAGATAGAGCAAAACGACTTGAACTGTATGAATCCTCTCAGCAAGCCGAATCGAATGATATATAATTTGACCTTGCTAGGTCAAATCAAGGATTTGACCTGACCTGAGGTCAGGTCAGGGTCAAATTATATAAAATGCATATCATTAGAACTGCAAAGCCCAGGCGAGTCTAATGCAGTTAAAATAAATGCTCTATCACCATCCGTTACTGAGTTATTCCGTAAAAACCATTTTTCCCATGTATTTCCAATGGAGAGGTCATGCCTCGTACCTGACCTTAGGTCATCGATATCAAAAATACCGGAACATAAGTTAGAGAACTCGGTGGGACCATTATGTGATGTGAGTTTCAATTGGATAAGTTCACCCTGCTCCGACTTATGCTATCTTAAACTTTTTTTGAGGTTGGGTCACTTGACCTGTACTGGTGACCTGACCTGAGATGACCTAACCTTAAAATTTTCACAGAAGTTGTAAAAATGATGAGCGAAAAGGTATACCAAGTACGGCGGCGCTACGCGCCGCCGTTTTTCTACTATCTCCGAAAAACCCGAGGGGGGCGGGTACCCGCCCCGTCAATGCGCGTGTTAACACGCGCACTGGAGGGGGCCTCGGAGGCCCCCCCACCTGTTTTTCCAAGGTGGCCGGAGAACCGCTTGCAGCGGAAAAACAAAACTTGGCCACATTTAACAGAATTTAATAGCGCGTCGATTGGTGAAGACTTTTTGAAAATCGGCCGAAAATTTTTTGACTTATAGGCTTTCAAAGTCAGACCTGCATTTTGAGATCGCCGTAAACGCGCGGTCGGACCAGTTAGCTTGCATTGAAGTCCGAGTGGTGACGTCATAACGTCATATAAGCGGGACTATATGTCAAGGTCACTTCACATGAAAGTCAAGGTCAAGGTCAAAGGTCACAGGTCAAGGTCATATCTGCACTTTCAAGGTCACTGACCACTGGGCGTCCGGCCAAATGAGGTTACCCCGTCTGACATATATTATGCTATGACGTCATCGGTAGGGTACCCCAATACAAAGGTCAAGGTCAAAGGTCAAGGTCAAAGGTCATTGGGAAAGGTCAATTCTCATTTCCCGCCAAACAGTGGCTACAGTGTTAGTTAAAGTGTAAATAATAAGTAGTATACCATATGGTGACCTTAAAGGTCAATGACCTTGAATGACCTTGACCCAAAAGTTGTGGGGAAGCCTCTTTGAGACCTCTTCTCTATGAACCTTGTCCGCCTTTAGCTTATTCCCGCCATTTTCCTGCATAATCACAGCATTTATCAATCGATACCAGCATGGCCAATATTTGACCTTTACGACCTCATTTGACCTTGAAGATACTGACCTAGGTCAATGAAAATTCGTCATCATGTAGATCACCATAGTCCCCACCCACCTACCAAGTGGCGTTTTTCTAGCCCTCTTAGTTTCTGAGATCTTAGGGGGGCCTACCAGGCCCCCTCCAGTGCGCGTTAGTGCCAGACCCCCCTCCAGTGCGGGTGTTAAGACAGATTGTTGGTGATGCCTGAATTATCTTGCCCAAAGGCTTCAAAGGAGTTTTGTTGGTTGATTCATGAAATTGTTTTCAAGTGCAGGTGGGATCAGTATAGAAGTAATAAAGAACCAGTCTTTTATATTGGGAGCGATGCCGTCCTGGATTTTTATTTGTTCTTGATGAGTGGTATTATGAGTAATCGTGCAACCAGCTTCTCAATTTGCATTTTTGGTAACACTTTTGCAGCTTAATAAAATGTATAGTAGGTCGTCGGACTGTCACGGCAGCGCATGATATCAGCCAGCAGAAATGCAACAGAATAGGCACTGCTTATCAATATTGGACAGTAAGTGAGATGTAAATACATACTAGTATTTACAAATATGTAAAAAGTTTGAAAACACCTGGTGCCACAGAGAAAGGTCCTCATGATGTTGCGCTTTTTGTTGATTTCCAATACTTTCTTCAATGCCTGAACGAATTGTGTAGTGACAAATATGCACATAATTCATATATTGCGAATAAATTCTACTTTTTTAAAAATTTTGTTCAAGTTGTTCCTGGTAAGGCTGCTGGAGTCGGAGTCTCACTAAAGTCATCAAGGGACTTGTCACGGAGACCCCGACCCCACCACCCGAACGAGCAACTCCCTCAATGGAGGGTTAATTTAGAAGCCAAAGTTTAACGTCCCACAAAGCACAGGGACGGCCGCCCCGCTCAGGTCACCCTCTCACCAGTCAGTTGCCAGCCGACCTGTACGTCGGGTAAACTATTGAGCACCGGAGCGTCTCAGGGGAACCGATCCCAAGCCTGGACATGCACTGCCACTGCATGCTTCTGAGCAGCGGGCCGGAGCCCAACGCTCTACCTACCAACTGAGCTACTGGGGCGGCTGTGCTGTGGCCACTTTGCTGTATCTTATGGTCTGAATCGCTACTAAGTATGCAATATGCAATAAGTTCTATTGCAGGTATGTACATACATTGTTTATTGTCCATTATCAGTGGCGGATCCAGGAGGGGCAAAAAGGCATTTGCCCCCGTCCCCAAACGGAAAATCTCGGGGCAAAACTATGTTTTTGACCTCCCAAAGCTGTCGACCTCCTTTTTGTCCCGACTCCTGTTTAGTTTATATGCCAGGTATTTTGGTGCTTCAACTCTCAACTTCAAAAAGAACCAGTCAACTTCAGTGTGAACGTTGGGCCTGGGCTAGCAAAACAAGCAACTTGTGGCCACATGTTTGACCCCGCGACGTTTTTTCTGCTTTATCGAATCTTGGGTTTATGAATTGTTGAATACTCTCACCACGTGACGTTTTTTTATCGACTTGGGCTTGCCCCAAAACCTACCGGCTAGATCCGCCACTGTTTATTATGCCTGAGGATTTCCGTCGCTTGGTAAAATATTAGGTTTCAGGTCAGATGCAGAATATCATTGTAATACTGGAACACGTATTTTGCTGAAAATGTATTCTTTTTAAGCTCTTCATTAGTACTTATCTGCACATTTCGGTTGTGGGTGCCCAAATCACCATTGCGGTGCCCAGTTAATCATTGGGGTGCCGGGGCACCCCCAAAGAGATATAAATCCACACCCATGACCTCGGCAGATAGTGCGTCGACCCGCTGGCTAATGAAAAAGGCAAAAGCTACTGTTTCACATTTATGTCTTTTATTTTTACACAGTTGTCTTTGTGGGCCTGTTCGTGAACTGATTTTATCAGCAGAAACGTTATTACTGAACGTACAGACAGCACAATTCCTGCTACCCATGCTGAATGGTATTTAACCTTTTTCAGATCAAGCTTAAAATTATCAGGCTTCATTGTGAGCCTAAAAAAGTTGATCCTCTGTTAATTTACCCTCGCCCCGGTGGGGGGTATTTGAACAGTAACACCCCCTTCGGGTTTTTCCGGTGGTACGAAAAAACAGCGGCGCGAAGCGCCGCCGTACTTGGCACACCTTCTTCTTGATAAATTCCGAAAGTTTAAAAAAATAAGGTTGGGTCATCTCAGGTCAGGCCACCAGAGCAGGTCAAATGACCTCACCTCAAAAAATATTAAGGTGGCATTAGTACGAAATGGAGCGGAATTACTACTGCGGTGCTTCGCGCCTCCGTTATTTTGTACCGCCCGAAAAACCCGAGGGGGATGTTCAAACACCCCCGCCACAGGGACGAGGGTTAAGAAAAATACTAAGTTGTATCGGCTACTACGCTGAGCCAGAACCAAAGTCGAGTACTTCCATCCAGGGGCGTAGCCAGGATTTCTCTCAGGGAGGGGCGGTGCCCCGAAAAGGGCCCCTGCGACCGCGCCAAAAGGGCCCTGATGGGTAAAAAGGGTCCTTCTTGTTACAGAATAGAGTGCCGAAGAGGGCTTAAGAGAGCCCTGTCTGGTATAAAATTCCAAATTTGGCCACAGAGCATAGTGCGGGCAAGCGCGGCTCGTGCCCTCAGGGGGCCCTTCGGGCCCTCAGGGAGGGGCGGCTGTCCCTGCCCCCCCTTGGCTACGCTCCTGCTTCCATCTGGTGTGAAATCGGGCCGGGAGCAGCCTGCCAGTTTTATGACGCTTCTGCAACGACCATTTAATCTGTGGGATCAGTCGGAAGCAGACTATTCGACATGGGCTGAACAGTTGGGTAAGCGCCGTGTTAGGGTTGGACCTCAATCGTTGGGAAATAAACGGGTTCTGGTACGCATTGGACCGTAGTTAGGAAACACTTGAAATTTAGACGATAAGAAGACCTTTATCTCACCTTTGGATCCGTAAAGTTTCATTTGAAGGTAAAGGTATAGATGGGTATTTTATGGGTATTTAAACAGCATTTTATCGCTCTTCTATAATTTAGTTTTTTCGAAATTGACGTTTTCATATTTTAGATCGATTCTGTTTTCTCATTTAGAATTAAGCAAACCGAGTAGGAACAGGCCTGCCTTACATATAGACACATGGGCTGGATCCGGATTTGGCCTCAGAGCTCATGGGCCTGGGCTGGGTCTGGGTTTGGGCTCAGAGCTCAGGGGCCTGGCCTGGATCCGGGTTGGGCCTCAGAGCTCACGGGCCTTGGCTGGGTCCCGTTGATGTCAGATGAACCTGTGGCGAACCCTGGTCTGAAGCACAGGACAGCTTCATCCAGGCGAACCCGCCCCGGCCATCCGCGCCACAGCACTGTAGCTTTGCAGGCCGTTATGACGGTGGGCCTGTTTCTGTCAGGCCGGTGCTTTGAATGGTTGTTTTTACGCTGCCAGCAGTGTGGAGCGTGACCGTAGCCCACCACATACCGGCCATGCCGCTACAGTCCCCAGTACACCTGTATGGCATTGATTCTTCGCATCTGTGTGTTATCGAAGTTCGCACGGTGTGTTTTTGGACCATGCGGAGGACTTCCGTGAGTATGATTGGAAAGTTCGACTTTGCCTGGTGGGTCATGGCTTGCTTCGTGTCTGATGGCAAATTGATCCCCAAAAATACACCTGTGTAAGCTGCAATTTTAGACAATTGCGGCACACTGGTTTGTTCAGCCACATGTTCATTCATTACAAACACTTCCGCTCAAATGAGGCGGCTTTTAAAGAGCGGCCTTTTTTCTAAAAAAATACACTGCCGTATGGGTTTTCCGTTAAAGTCACAAAGCAGGTGTCTTTAGCAGCCACGTATGCCCAGCGTATTTGTTATCACTAACAACCAGTGACAGCGTGCCTATTCCACTCTGCCTCCATATTCTGCCTTCGGGGATCCCCGGAAATCGCACGAGCAACTTCCAGGGTGTAACGTCGCATAAACACACTGGTCACACTTCACTGTGCGGAACTGACCTGTGCTTTCCAACGCCGTCATCGCCCCCCTCCCCGCTCCCCGCCCCCACGTGTTCACAAGATGAGTCAACCCGGGGTTATCTTCCTCTCCCGTGGCTATATTTCCGCAAGACCTGCGCCCGCAGGCGACATTCGCGACCGCAGTGTGAGTGCTGAGGGTGCTCCTACGCCTAGCACATTGGTAAGTCACGACTGCAGTCACATATATGACAGCATTCACTTTCAGTGAATGCCTGACATGACATTTTGACAACCATTGCCAGTTGGAAGTGACAGAGTAGCAATGGTTGGCTAAGTACCTGAGCAGATGATATAATAAGCATATAACATATTCTTCAAAAATGTCTTAACGTGATATTCTAATATATGGACATTCAATGCAGGCTCAACAAATCGAGTTCACGGCACCGCCCATATTTCTATGAAATCAGGCATATGGCGGCTTTTAATAGTCTAGAATCCGAATATATGGCCGAGATAGGCCTCCAGCTAGCTATTAGTTGCGTTGCCACAGTTATGTCTAACTCACGCATGTTCAAAAGCAATATCTCAAAAAGTTGCGGAGGCATTTGAAATTGATTAAAGGTTTTAGATAGGCGATACTTTACAAATAAAAATGGACTCTATTTTCATTTCTCAAAGATATTAAAATACAAAATGAAATGTATAATAATTCAATCGCAACAAAATACGTGGTCTCCCGTTTTCCTTATTCAATCTACTTCATAAGAATATTATATACAGCGCTATATACTGGATATGACGCTGTTCTTGCAATAGAGCCATCAAAAAGTCCATTGGTATCCAATAGGAACATATCTTCAACTCTCACGTTCTTTGTGGGGCCTCCTAACCCGCTGGGAGGGGGCATATTTGGCCCCCTTGCCTATCCTACCTCCAGGAACAGCTAGAGCAAAATTACGGATGACGTTCTACAGCTCATGAACAGAAAAAGAGAAATTATGTGAACTTCTTCTAGATCAGGTCAATATTAAAGTAACTAGAGACATGGGCGGATCCAGGGAGAAATTCGGGACATTTGAGCCCCCATCGACCTTCGGGCGCCCCCTGAAATGGTCACGGTGCCTCCTGAAAGGTCGATGTCGCCACCCTGAAATGTCGCTTTCCACCCCACGATGCGAGTATCGGTAGACACTGTTGCTGTTGCCACAGTTATGTTATCAGCATAAATCCCGCTTAATAAGTAAGCATTAGTAATGAAACCATTAATTCTGATATGAGTGTATGTATGTATGTATGCGTACATACCAATGCTTTCCCAGCTTCTGTACCTCTGGACCCACCATTCAGAGATTATCTGCAGTGACCCTGAGTTAACAGCCTGAGATTATTCAACCCACCTGAGCTGCCGTGTCCTCACAGGCGTTTTCACGTCAAGGTCACCCGCGTGACCCCCGGGCCGCGTCACTGGCGCGCGGGCTGGCGCCGCAGTCTGCGGCCCCGTGCGCAGGTGTGTGCCGCGCCGCGCGGCGGACTAAGCCGTGTCGCCACACAGTGCAGCAGTTTCTGAGGGTGGTCTGAACTGACAGGGTGAGGACGATGGCCGATGACGCGGAGATGGCGGCTGCTGCGGCTGATCCCACCGTGGGCAGCCTACACTGGGCCGACCTGCTGGTGGTGGTGCTGTACTTCGTCATCGTACTGGCCGTCGGACTCTTGGTGAGTGGACTGCTCCAATGTGAAAGGCTCAGGCGTAAGGAACGTCAGATCTGAAAGTGCTGGTCTGGAAGTTTTTTCTTCTTCAAATATGTTATTTGCAGCATCTGTGCTACCACTGGGCAAAACAGACGGTGAAAATGGACTCGTGAGGCGGTAATAGGTGATATATGTTAGAAAATACTTATTCCAGTTGGGACATTCTTTTTGAAAATAGAGAAATGGTAGACTCCCTCACTTTTTTCGTTGAATCTTCTCTAGACGTACATACACTGAAAAATGGAAAGCGTGAATGACTGGCAATGACGCTTGGTCATGAGATGCGACTCAAAGGGGCGTTGAGGAGATATCAAACTCGTAATGATCAATAAAATCACATTTAAGATAGCTTTATTTCATTAAAATTGGATCTTGACTTTCTCCACCAGCGTCAGGGTCGGTTTTGAATCCTTCGAATTTCTAATATTCGTCATCACCAAAGCAGCTTAGATAAAAAACAGATGTTTGGCTGCCAAGGGAATAGACATGTAACACCAACAGTATACACTGAGTTCGTTTTTGCTCCAGGGTGGGGCAAAATGGACAAAAAAGTTTCCTTTGATTTCTTCATGCCATTCGTACTGCATACGATTGCCTAGCTCATGCTCTCACGCAAGATACAGACTTGATCATTCACCATTATGATGTGAGAGTCTGGTAAATCCGACCAAAACTGAGCTTTCTACACTCAATCACACTAAAAGGGTCCGGTTTGCCGCGGTCTCCCCTTCTCCGACCCAGTCCGGGAGTGGTGGCGGGAACTCTGTCCTTGAATTCGATGCTTTTCTGGTCCAGCCACTGACAGTATGTATTAGACCACTGCACTGGTGCGTGATATTTACAGCTAGGTGAGGTGAGATCACCTGGTGAGATCACCGGATCTCGTGCTCCCACGTCACCCCACGGTTTCTGTTTGATGTCGATTGTAATATTTCTTGGAGGATCAACTGAAAATTGTCACCCATTGGCGGATCCAGGAGCAGCTTTGAGATGGGTTAAATTGATAAAAAATCGCGAAAACATAGTACTTTTAAAGAACAACGGCTAAAATTCGGTCTTTTAAGGGGGAGGGCTACGGCCCCAATGCCTGCCCTTGGATCTGCTAGTGTTATCACCTGATCTAACTAGTGAGTCGCTGCATAAATGATGTCATTACAGTATATTTTAATCGTTTCTGGGTTATACATTGCATCATGTTTCTAAAGGGAACGAGAGTTTGAACATGAACGGTGCTTTATGACGAGTACCTTCTTGGTTTTGAGGATGTTATTTTTATGATATTATTACCTTTGACGTATCAATAATTAAAATTGAAAATCTTCGTTTTCGCGCCGCCAACTCTCGGTAATCCGGCTTTTCCACCGTACTCTTCAGGAACGTGAAGGCAAATTCAACATACACTCCTTTGAGCGTGGGTTCTTCCTCTGGTCATTGTTCTCACCCTCTCGGGAAGCAAATCCAGCATTCCCAAATATATCAGAGCCCACAGCGGCCGAGGATGAAAGCTTCCGCTAAAGGAGGACGAACTGGTTAGAGCCATCTCTCAGGGCCTCATTTCATTGTACCGCTCCAGTCTCTGCCTGGTTTCTGGATCCATGAACATTAGGCCATTTCATTTTTTCATTTTTTTCAGGTTTCGCAACTTTTCCCGTTCTATGGTTATTGTTCTATACGAAAACTCGATATCTGAAAATATCGAGTTTTCGTAAAAAATGGCTATAACGGGGACCAATAAGGATGACGCTGTAATGATCATGATAATTCCAAAAATGTTTTTTAAAGCCTGCTGTTGCAAAATATTCATAAAGTCATGCTGGAGAGCATAGAATGTCGTAAACCAAGGAAGCAAGGTCTCTGTAAGCTATGGAAAAAAGGGCAATTCTCGTTTATGAGGCCTTGACCAGTGGATTCTTGAGCTCACTACTGGAAATGCTTTCGGTGGTAAAATGCTTCCAAAAACAGTTCAGGGCTGGACGTTATATTGCAGTTGCATATGCTGATCGTGAAATATATGTTTATTTATTTATTTATTTATTGGACATTGTAAGACGTTTCCATACACCGCATGGCTATTCTACGCCTCGAGTCGTAAAGTGTAAAATAAAATGGATGAGGGATGTAAAACAATCGCGCATGTCAAACATTCACGCATACACACATGTCGAAATGGTTGATAGGAAAATGATGCTAAAATATCTGAAACATTAATATAAAATACCGATAAGACAATACAAAGTGGTCACTGGAAGCAAACCCTAAACTTCACCTTGTTCCACGATTCTGTCGCCGCGTCTCAATCAGGTGCCTTTTCAGCTCGCACTTGAATCTTCCCAGGCCGTGTTGGCGGATGGCCTGGGGAAGTTCGTTGTACATGTGTACAGCCGAGTATGAAAACCTCCGTCTGCCGGATTCTGTGCGAATCGCTGGCGTAACCAGCATGCCACTTTGTCGGGTATTTCGGCCATACATGTCTAGCCTAGTTGTCAGGTGTTCTAAAATGCTCTCTGGCTCACCGGTTAACAAAACCTTTTTAAGACTGTCAAACGATGGTATTTGTACATATCATCTACAGTGAGCCAACCTAGCCTATCAATCACGTCACTGATGTGATCGTGTGTCTTCGCCCCGAGACAACACGCGCAGCATGGTTTACCACTCTTTGAGCCGCTGACGCTGGGTTGCGCAGCTGGCGCCGTACACTGTCAGGCAGTATCTGATCAGAGGCATCACCAAGCCCTGAACCAGCGTAATCAGTGCTGGCTGGGGGACTGTGTTTGCAATGGCTTAGTCCGCACAGCAAGCCCGTACAGCGCCGCACCACGTCATCAGTGTGAGTTTCAATGTCATGCTCTGGTCAAACCAGACGCCTAGATTTTTAGCAGTAATAGAACAGCTTAGAGTCGAGCCCATGAAATTTAGGAAACAGGTGGGAGTCGCTTAACCATTTGCCGGGTACCGAGGACAAGAAGTTGTGTTTTGGCCGCGTTGATTTTTAGTCCGTTTTTGCCATACCATCTAGATAAAAGTTTCAGTTGTTTTCCATCTTGCAAATCATCTGGCCGAGATCTCTGGGTGAACCCGTGATATATACTTGACAGTCGTCAGCATACATCATCAGACTTGCAGTTTCTGAAAAGAGCGGGAGGTCGTTCGCATAGATGCTATACAGCAAGGTCCTAAGGCTGAGCCTTGAAATGTGCCAATAGGATTAAGAAGGGCTTGGGACAGCTCAAAACCTATTCTTGTGCTAGAATTTTGAATTTTTACTTGTTGGAAATGATTTTTCAGGTAGCTCTGGAACCACCGTATATCCCACCGTATAGTTCTAATTTACGCAAAAGTGAGGCGTGAGGAATGCAATCGAAGCAGCGCGAGCAATCAATTAGGCAGAGAAGCGTAATTTGACGTTCATCCATGGCCCGAAAAACACGGTCAGTTACAGTAAGAAGCGCTGTATCGGTCGAGTGGTTCGCTCTGAAGCCGTGCTGGCTGGCGCTGAACATGTGATGCGTGGAAAATAGGTGAACAGCTGATGTTCAGAGTATCATAGCTGTCTTCATGATGTGGGGTCCCGGCAGGCCACGCGCCTTAGTGGTGAGGAAGTGTGGGCGCATGACGTTGTCGCTACTTCGGGAAGTGCACTCTCCTAGACATACTTTGAAACTTCCTTGGAGAGCTAGGGAAGTTTACTTCGAGCGATTTTCCATTTGCAGAAATTATTCAAGCTGCTATTCATATTTTTATATGCTGGTCAAATCCTTCAGCATACCAATACCTAGTTCTGCAACATCATTTGCCATTTTGAAGTACTTGATAAGGGTGTGAACCATGTTGCACTGTTTGTTTGCACCCCATTCCACAGGTTTTTTTGCCAGTCAGAGGTGATCTGTCAGGCTGAAAAACTGTAATGTTGTCCAAGTCGACTCTTGCTCCAGATCAGCGGGCTGTGTGGTCTTGTCCAGGAACACCGACGAGACATCTTCTGTGAATCCTCCACTGGGGCAGATCATGTTGAGAAGTTTTTCACATATTTCTTTCTTTTTGGTATTACGGACAAAGTCGCCGCAGAGACTGAACGACACAATTGGTGGCTGAATGCTCTTACGACATGTGACGTCGGAGAACCCCCAGAGCAGCCTTGGCTACTTGGTCGTCCACACCTTTGTGCTGGATGAGGTCGTGATAAAAGTGGATGCCGTTGCTGGGTGCACCAGCTGCCACTGGCGCAATAAGTCATGCGCAGACATACAAGAGAAGACGAAACTGTACCATCCGGTGGAGCTTCCTCACCATGACATCGTCATGCGTGAGCTGGTTTGCGAACATAAATATATCCACGAAGAGCAACACCTGCCGATACACATCTTGGTAAAACAATACATGCTAGTTGATACCATGTACTGCCTAATTTTGTTAGTCTACCTGTCGAAGAGAGCATTGAAGGCAGGGAGGAATTATTGACAAGCACATAAGCAGCTCACAAAGAGTTTGTTCATAAATGTATCACTAACTTTTGTCACTCATTGTGCCAGATAAAAAGATCCACATTTCATGAACTTTTATGCCCTGTGGAGCCACCACGTAGGATGAGATACGTGAATCCTGTACCTTTTCATCAAGCATGACGGATGGCCAAAAGTAGTCGAAAAAAGTAATTGTCTGTTTGCAGGTCATAGGCGTAGCAACAGGAAGGAGGGAAGGAGGTAATGCCCCCATGTTTAAAATCTTAACCATTGGCCCTATGGCGTTGACTAGAAACACACGATTTCAAAATACAGCTTTCCCCTTCAATGTCCGGGCGTTCCAGCCCTTAAGCTCCTGGTGCCGTACTTCATGAATATTTGTATGCTCGCAAACCAGCTCACGCACGACGAAGGCATTATGAGGAAGCTCCACCGGATGACGCAGTTTCGTCTTCTCTTGTATGTCGGCGCATGACTTCGTGCGCCAGTGGCAGCTGATGCACCCAAAAACGACATGCACTTTTATCAAGACCTCATTCAGTACAAGAGTGTGTAGGACCAAGTAGCCAAGGCTGCTCTGTGGGTCCTCCGACGTCACATGTCACAGGAACATTCAGCCACCAATTTTGTCGTTCAATCTCTGCAGCGAATTTGCCAGCAATAACAAACAGAATGAAATATGTGAAAAGCGTCTCAGCATGATCCGACCCAGTGGAGGATTCACAGACGATACCTCGTCGGTGTTCCTGGACAAGACCACACAGCTCGCTGGCCTGGTGTTAGAGTCATGCTTGGACAACCTTAGACTTCGTAAGCCCGACAGATCACCCCTGACTGGCAAAAGAGCCTCTGGAATGGGGTGTAGACAAAGAGTGCAACATGGCTCACATCCTTATCAAGTACTTAAAAGTGGTAAATGAAGTTGCAGAACAAGGTATTGGTATGCTGAAGGATTTGACCAGCAGAGAAAAATATGAATAGCAGCTTGAAGAACTTCTGCAGGGGGAAAATCGCAAAAACAGGCTTCCTTGGCTCTCCAAAAAAATTTAAAGCACGTCTAGGAGAGTGCGCTTCCCGAAGTAGCGACAACGTCATGCGCCCGCACTTTCTCACCACTAAGGCGCGTGGCCTGCAGGGGTGCACACAGCATGAAGACAGCTGTGACATTCCGAAAATATATTTCACGATCAGCCCATGCAAATACAATATAACTTCCTGGCCAGAACTGTTTTTGACGCATTTTACCACCCAAAGCATTTCCAGTAGTGAGCTCAAGAATCCGCTGGTCAAGGCCTCATAAAGGAAAATTGCCCTTTATACCATAGCTTACAGAGACCTTGATCCCTTGGTTTATGACATTTTATGCCCTCCAGCATGACGTTATGAAAATTTTGCAATAACAGGCTTTAAAAAACATGTGTGGAATTATCATGATCATTACAGCGTCAGCCGTATTGGTCCCTATTATAGCCATTTTTGACCAGAACTCGATAGCTTCAGGTCCCATGAGGCAGACCTAAATATTTTCCGATTTTGATAAAAATGGCACCGATCGACTCGACTTGGACCACAGAACGGGAAAAGTCGCGAAACCTGACAAAAATAAAAAATAAAAATGTAATGGCCTAATGGACATATAAGTATTCAGCGGCGATATCATATAGAGTAGCAAGGTTTTAGGAAGACTGTAGCCTGAGTTTTTCCGTGCCGTGCAGTCAGTTCGGGATCAAGCGTGCCCATCCAGGCACCTGCAGAGTTCCAGGAGTGCTGACAGCTGCAGCTGGATTATCACGGGCGTGCGGAGGTAGTAGTGGGTCCTGTGTATGAGGCTGTCTCATGGAGTTTAAATCTCCTTAGGGGCACTTATACTTGAAAACAACGCTAGTGTCTGGAACAGGAGCTTCCTGAAAGAAACTAACGTTGACTTCAAGTATAAGTGCCCCTACGGAGATTGTAAGCTCTGTGACACAGCCTCTTACGTAG
The DNA here is from genome assembly GCA_034440635.1 of Lepas anatifera. Lineage (NCBI taxonomy): Eukaryota > Metazoa > Arthropoda > Thecostraca > Lepadidae > Lepas > Lepas anatifera. The sequence goes on from JAOTON010001305.1 coordinate 132,827, forward strand.
AACACACTACTACCTCCTTGTCACGCCGACTAAGAATGCGCCTTCAAACTGGTGGCTCTGCTGAACACACCAAATCCATCCACAACCAGAACCTGTCAAGGAGAGACCCTACGCAAAACACGCTCATCCTGATCAGGGAAAACAGCCACAAATGACTTAGAATACTAGAAGTGGCCTACATCCAACATCTCCAGCCCAGTATGTGCCACCAGCGGGGACGTCGCGGCATCTTCAATTTCCGTAGCGGATGAACATTTGGCTGGAAACTTAATTTAAGGCTGCTCCAAACTCCACGAATGTGGAGTTTTCTTCTGGGGAACAGCGCAATAATGGATAAAAACTTCCCAATGTACAGTGCAAAAGAGAGAATGGTAGATTTGTAACCAGAATACTTATACTCATCTTTTTGTGCCATACGGCTTAAATTTTAACAATATGTAAGCAATGTAAATTGCCTCGGTCACCCATTCAAGTATGCTAGCTATTTCAGTTTGCTGGACATGCCTTACTCCTGTCGGAAAACCAGCAGAACGGGTGACTGGGTCCGTGGAAACCCCGGCCGCGCTGCGGGCTTCCGCGGAACCACCGAGTGTGCGTCCTGCCGCAGCCTACGTCACCAGCGGTTCTCAGACCGGAGTGCCGACGAGGTAGCCTTGAACTAGCTAGGGCCGGATTAATCATACGGTCTACTGGACTGCTGCCCAGGGCCACTTATCCATGGAGAGCATAATCTATTAAAGCCACCTCCTTCCATATTTTACAGTATTTCACGTCCGTTACGACAACGACACTGAAAAAGCCACAGTATGCATGGAAACGGGAGCGTTTACCAGCGAATAAAATGACAAGTATGGGAATGAAAGGTAGGCACACATTTAACGACAGCTTTACCCATGTAGGCCATGACTATAAGTGCAGAGGAGTATGGAGTAGAGCGCACGAAGGCCGTGTAGAAGGTTGTAGTCCAGCTATTCCTTGGAGAACGCGATCGGGGAAATGAAAATCTGAGGAAATATATTGTGAAGAATATTTATCAGTTTTCATACTTGCAATATTCAGATATCAAAATTAACTGTTGCAGCCAGGAATTTTCAGGTGAAGCTGTTAAACTCAGATACGGGAAAACACGTTTAAAATTTAGATGGTGTAGAATTTTGCAGCGCAGTGATAGATTAAGTAATTTTGTATAGTATTGTATAGTATTAAGTAGTTTTGAGTAGTTTTGATTTGTAGTATTGTATAGTTTTGTACACTGAATCAGTGTTGCGACTGAACCGTGTCTGCGATTTATTCTGGGGTGAATCGTAAATAAAAGGTAGCGAAAAGAATGAAATCCATCTACTTTGGTAAGAATTATTGCCGAGGAGTCCTGAGATGAGAAAAAGTTCCTACTTTTGTGGCTAGAAACTTTAGTTGTAGCGCGGGCAGCACTCTTACAGTGACAGACAGAAGAGTCTGTCTGCGGCATTGAGTGTCCTCATGGGCAGTGGCGGATCCAGGACGCCATTACGGGGGACGGGACTTGGGGGCTCGTGCCTCCCCCGCGCTTGCCACTAAACAGCCACCGGCTATGTACTTACTATGGACACTCTGACATTTCGGGGGCTTTAGCCCCACTAGACCCTTGTATCCGCCCCTGCTCATGGGCGTAGAGCTCCCCGTCAACGAATATGGCTGCATAGAGGGCTCCATGAATGGCTCCATGAGGGCTCCATGGGTACGACGCAGTTCCGCGGTCAAGTACTTCTGAGCGCTCAGTTAGAGCGGAAACGAAATCCTAGGGTATTTTTACTGTATCATAGAAGCTTGCCCTAAGAAACTGGAAGCAGAACATTTTTTAGCTGAAATGTGGTTGCTCTCCGATCCAAGAGCGATCTCCGATCTTATTTAGTCTGGTTTTGGCAAATATAGTTCGATATATCTTTAAATACTTTTGGTCAGACTATAAATGATTAACTGAATGCAACAGGCAACTATCTAGTGGGGAAGAGTTCTTCTGACCTTCCTTGTTTCCAAAAGCGTCGTCACCGGTCAGCCTAAACTTGGGAGTGAAAATCTGGGAGTAAACCTCCTCGCGGACAGAAAACTCTGTAATGTTGGATTCATTACGACGTCCCACACTCATTCCCCTAGATAATTTAAGCCATTTCCCAAACTCGATGAGATATAAATAGAGGGTGAAATGTCGGAAGACGCGTACTCCTGGTTTCCCGATTCCATCCTTGTTCCATTTCTCCCTATTTAGATTTGGAGGCCGCGTGAATATATTTGATTATTGCTTATCTGCTGACAACACCCCTGCCCAAATGTGTTAACTTCTATCCGAAAAAGTAAATGCGTAACATTCTACAAAAAAAATTATTTATTTTCAAAAAACTAAAACAAGGGAGAAACGCAGGTAGCCCAGTGCCCATTCGCATTGCTTTCCTCAAATTATCGCGTATTTCAATGTTTTCACTCTGGAGGTGGCCAAAATAAAATGGCCTCCGCCACGTTTGCGACTCGTTTTGCATATCGTCCATATGCTTGGAAATATGTCGCTCCTCTTCTTCTGCTCCACTCGTCCATCCATTTCTCACGGTGGATTTGATAGCCATGGCATGAAATTTGTTCCTGTTTACCCACTTTTCTAAAAACAATATTGGCGTAAGGAACGATTTAATTGTCAGCTGCGTCAGCTATTTGTACATAAGGAGCGCCTCCTCCCGCCTTGAAACATCGCCGTCATCCCTGCATTCAGCTTGGCCTTGAGTGTCGCCAGCCTCTCACCGAGGAGATGATGGCCTCACCCGGTCGGCACTTCTTCCTGTATGGTTGACAATACTGTGGTTCTTGTGGTAACAGTCACAAGTCATTGTGGGTGTCTGTGTTGTAATATAGATGTTTTAGCGCGTAGCGACATCTTGCAAAGGCCGCAAACTGTTTTGAGGTAATCCCCTACCTTTAAACGGTGGAAGTAGCCGCTCTCTGTATCAGATATCAGTTAAATGGTAGTCCATTAATTTCACGCTTTCGATTTAGGATTGGTCGCACCACATGCCGTGGAACTCTATAATTTGCTATTGTAAATATTCAGTTCAGTTCAACCAATAATCGTTTGTTGCTTACTCTTGTAACGACATTCTACGCATCTAATAAAAGAAATAAAGCTTTTGTCCCGAATATCACCCTCTAATGTGAGGCTCAATAAGGTCAGACGCTTGAGAGGCCAGATGCCTTTGCAGCAGCTCTGTGCACTAATCTGGCATGAGCCTCTTCAACCATTTTCCATGGCTATGGTTGGGCAAACTTTTCTTTTGCTGTGGCAAACAGTTGCTGTATTCTTTCATTTGAATACAGTCTATATTTTCCAGTGCATTGGGAACTAACATGATGTATGTACGCATGAAAGACACGTTTTCATCTACCATTTTAATGGTACAAGATACACAAAACCAGAAAACTGAACGTTTTTATTATCATCAGAACTTACTTCCCGAATTCACATCCTAGAGCAGTGTTCATGGACTGTTTGTATAATCAGACTAAAAAAGAGTGTGTTTGCGAAGCCCCAATCGTCAATGAATATCAAAAGGAGGCTAAAAAACGTCGTCACGCAAAGTGCGATTAACATCTCCGACGAAAACCAAGCAAGCAACAAACAAAACATCTCAAAAGCTTGCTGATGAGGCAGCTTCGGTTTTGCGGATCAGAAGTGTCGCCTGCAGTGAAAGGTAGAGTTGGTGGCAGAGATGGCAGAGTTATGCTCAGTCATTGCTCTTACATCATCCTCATTGTTGGGGTTTTTGGGCGCACCGACAGCTGAGTCATATGGCGCCCATAACACGAAATAAAAGGTATATGTGGGGATGAAGCAGGTCAGGTGTTTGAAAAGGGTACACCTACATCAAATGCATTTTGTCATCGAATGCCGAGAATTCGCTTATAAAGGTTGTAAATTCACTCTGCAACTGTGGAACAGCGCCTCACATGTGGGATAGAATTGCAACTAGCAACGTGCGACGTTTGAGATCCTACGATAGGGTTCTTGAAGAGAGCACTGGCGCCTTACTGGTGGGTCTTTGTCTCCGCGTTGGCCTGCTGTTCAGTAAGGAAACGGGAAAGGCTGGGGTACTCACCTCAATTCAGCCCAGGTCTTGAACGGCATGTAAACCGTGGATTATTTCTGATCCCAATCCTCCACACCTCTCCCCAGCACTCGGCGTGTTTATACATTAGAAAATAATACACTTTCGTGAAAACTGTATACCGATGCCCTTGTTAGTAAGAGCCTTCACACAGAGTTTACCGGCAGCTGTTTCCTCCCACTAAATTCATTTCCAAAGTTGTGTCTCTTATGCGAAACACGGGGTCTTTCCGAGTGATTGAGTTCCTATCAGTTGTGAGTTCTGAAAATGGACGTTTTTGTCCCCTCGTGAAAATCAGTGTATATGTGACCAAAACTGCACTATCAAAGCCTCACTATAGGTGAGGCACCGCAGCAAAGTGCGACATGTCTGTTTTGTCGGCGGGAAGCCCAGTAAGGTGCTCCCCTTCCCCCCCCAACAGATGCCTCCACCGTTTCTAAGGTGCCACTGACAGTCTTAGTGAGAGACGATCGTACAATACCGTGCAATGTACGGTATGGAACGTGCGTTGCACGTTATTTTCCTTAGGCGTGTATACCCTGTATACGGTATATACCGTCCCGTCAGGCCAGGCCCAAAACCTGCGGGGCTGATATGCCCCTAGCGGCGCATAATCATTTCTGGATAGGATTCACATTCCCGCTAGGATCGCCGGTTTTCAGCCCTACCCCAATCACAGGCGATAACATTTTCTCATCGGGACGTTACATCTATCAGGACAGTAAATATATTTACGCCAGATAGTAACCGTCGCCCTGTCCACGCTCATGTCACGACGAGGAAGCTTTCACATTCATGCTATCTTTCTTTCATGTCTTTCACATTTTCATGCTGACATACTCATTTTCTGTGATGTCATATATCACACTCCTTTATAAGCCTTTGAATGCGTCAATAACTGTTCTGGCGGGACACAACAGCCCAATTGTCGGAGCTCGTCGAACAGGCCAGCTGGAAAGATAGGGAGGGAATTCCGGTGACGAAAGCTCCAGCCGGTGCAGCCGTGGTGGAGGCTGGTGTGTGTGCGATGTGTTGTGAAATGGTTCTGCTGCCCGTCAGACAAACCCCCTGGATGCTGACTCAACACCAAAAAAAACAGGGAGGCTGGTCCACAAATGCGAACAACTGTTTTCACAGTAGGTACGATGGAACAAACTGGTTATGATGTGCTAGAAATGCCTTAATTGAGTTTTTGTAGATACGTCACACAATTGTATATATGTTACAGGGTGGATAGAAAATCCGGGTGTTTAAAACGACCCTAGGGTGGTTAAAACGACCCTGATGGACCAGGGAGGTTATAACCACTCTAAGGTCGTTATATACACCCTAGGGTCGTTAAAACCACCTTGACCAGTCAGGGCCGCATAACGACCCTAGGGTGGTTTTAAACACCCTAGGGTCGTTTCAAACACCCTGACTATTTGAAGGTCTGCTTGAGAAATGTCTGACGAATGACTGCCTGTACATGAATGAATACTGCGCGTGGCTAATGACACCTAATGATTGTACATGACTAACTCAAGACACCCTCTCATTCTGCTGGGGTCTGAATGCACAGCTAGTTTCCATGTGCACAGTTTAAATCAGCGTCTTCATGAGGTCGTGAGTTCGCCGTAGGGTCAGAATTGGCCTTATCTCTAGCCCAACTCTGAAGATAATCAGCATTCCTTTTAAGGCGCCATATAAACGCTAAGTGCTTGAATAATAAATATCCAAAACAAACGTGGCACTATTAGTCGCACTTTTCCAACGTTTAACACACGCATTGACGGGGGGCGGGTACCTGCTCCCTCTCGGATTTCTTAGATATAGTAAAAGGGTATAGTAGGGCTGCCTATTTGGTATTCTTTTTCTGATAATTTTTAAAACTTTTGTCAAAAATTTCAGGTTTGGTTATCTCCGGTCAGGTCACCTCACCTCAAGGTCAAGGTCACCTCAGATCATAAGCACCGGAAAAGGGGTGGGGGCAGGGGGCCTGTTCCCCCACTTTTTGGCTAAAATTTCCTGATCTCAGTCAAAATGACAGAAAACCGGACATTCTTATAACCAGCCGCTGCGGTGGCTGTCCTCCATACTTTTTTTGCCGGTGGCGACGCTTATGCCTTAGGTCACCTCACAGGTCAATTGACCTCACCTCAAAAAAGTTTAAGAAAGTATTAGAACAGGGTAAACCTATCCGATCGAAGCTCATATCACACAATGGGCCTATCGAGCTCTACAAAAGATTGCGGTATTTTTGATATTGATGACCTAAGGTCAGGTATGAGCCATAACCCCTGCATTGGAAATGCATGGGAAAAGTTGTTCCAACTGAAAAGCTTAGTAATGGATGGTGGTAGAGCGTCATCCTTTCAGTTCCAATGATCTGCAACATCCTTTCCGTTCCAATGATGTGCATTTTGACCTACTTTGACCTTTAACTGACTCAGGTCAGGTCAAATCCTACATTTGACCTAATTTGACCTAACAAGGTCATATTGTATATAATTCAATTTGGTTTTCTGTGAGAATTCCAACGGTCTAGATTGTTTTGCTCTATCACTACTAGTTCAGATGTAATGACTGAAAACCTTCAATTACATGTTATCCCTATGGTGACATGTCTTGAACTCCAGTGACCTTAAACGTGACCTGAAAATGGTTCAAATGTTTTCTATAGAGAATGAGATAGGCTATTCAACGCCGTTTACCTTTTTGCTATCTAGCGTGATTCTTGAGATCTTAGGGGGCGAGTAACAGCCCCCGCCAAAGCGAAGGTGCTCAGACCCCCGTCAATGCGCGTGTTAACACGCGCACTGGAGGGGGCCTCGGAGGCCCTCCACCTGTTTTTCCGAGGTTTTTTTTCAAAGCTTAGTTTTTTTTATTTTTTCACACATTTCCAAAAACACGCATTGCAAAAAGAATCAAAACACGAGCACCCACTCAATACACTTAATTACTGTTTCACCCTAACGTAACCCGCTCTTTTCCATAGGCGATCAACACTTTCTATATCTCTCATAAAAGGTTCGATGGTTATTTGCGAAAGCTTAACTATCTCGTAAGTGGTTCCCAGAGTAACAGTACCCAGGAAACTGGCAAGCTGGCCTCGCCCCAAACAACCACAGAGATGATCTATGACCCCCATATGACATTGTTCCGCCAAAGATATTGGACAAAATTTCACTGTGGTCAAGCGTTCCTGCCCTCGAATAACAACCTACCAGATGCATCCGCATTCAAGTACAAATGACAGTTCCAGCATAACTCGCGTTAACTTGATTCTGCGCTGCACTACAACAGCATACACGCCTCTGCATCCTCATCGCTCTAAAGCAGTGCGTCCGGCACCAAACACCGGGGCCTCAATCCCGGCGCTCTCCCCACTCCCTGGACCAGGGGTTCCGGGGTGCAGGGGGCGGCAGAAAGTCTTCAGCGACGGGTTCCCGCCGGCAGAACGACTTTGCCGAACGCCGACGGAGCACCCGCCCCCGGCGCCAGGCTCTAGTCCTGGCGCCTACTCCGACAACCCCGGACCCAGTAGGCCCGGTGGAGCGGAGGCCTGACTAACTGCCGCACAATGCCGGACGCTTGCCGACACTGGAAGCAACAATCAAAGCATGTTAATTGTTCGATCCAAGCCACTCTCTCAAGGCACTCCATTTCTTATCGAATCTATCAGTTTGCTGTTTCAAACGAGCCGTGAACAATTCATTCCTAGCTTCTACAGCTAAACATTTTTTGAAAGAAGTATCCTGATCAGAAACTGAAAATATTGTCCGCTGCCAAGGTTCGCTAACGATGAAGGCCTTCACCGGTTTATATCATTTCCAGACTAAACTTATAATACAAGATTCAAGATGCATACAACTTGAATGCAAGGTTAATAGAGGAACACAGAAAAAGTGATGTATAACTTGAAGACAACATTTTAAAGGAAAACAGAAATCCCCAGGAGCACACATATTGGAACAACTGTAGTTTGAGAGCACCTACACGATTTGCATGTGGAGTGGCCTCTAAGAATATGTATCAACCGAACATTCAACATCATCATCTTTTAAGACCTGAGAAACGAAAACGAGGAATCACGAAGACAAAAGCGAAGAATGAAAAGAGAGACCAGTCGACAAATAACGAGAATAATTCATCATCACCGTCATCGTCACGCCTTGTTTGTTTGTTGTTTTCCATAATATATATATATATATATATATATATATATATATATAAATGAACGCTTCGAGGCTTGGGAGGGTTTGTGCATTTCTAGCCCGATATATAATCATTTTTGCAATAGTTATGATCAGGTTAACAAGTTCCTGCCCAGATTGATCTATCAAGAAGAACCAGCTCCTCGCATCAAACTGTACGTCAAAGTTATATTGATTGTACAGCATGCTTTTGATGCTTCGAATGAAGCCGCCAGTAGCTCGACAACCCCAAAACAAATGATATATTGTTTCATTATCGTGCTCACAAAAAGTGCAAACGTCATCATCCCTTGCTCCAACGATATTCAGAAACCTATTTGTGGGGATAATCCTACTGATGATACGGTAGTGAAAGTATTGAAGTCGTGAAGACCGCGTTGATTTGATTATGAGACTGAAACTGTTTTCTTCGTACGCTTGAATGTCTCTTAACCATTTCATTCGAATCCTCTCGTCAGACTGACTGTGCTTCTGTTTTAACTCATTAATTTCACTGGAGTAAAGCTGCTTTTGTTTTTCCGAGGTTGCCGGAGAACCGCCGTAGCCGAAAAACGATACGTGGCTGCAGTTAACAAAATTTAATAGCACATCGATTGGTGAAGACTTTTTGAAAATCGGCCGAAAATTTGCTGACTTATAGGCTTTCAAAGTCAGACCTGCATTTTGAGATCGCCGTAATCGCGCGGTCGGACCAGTTAGCTTGCATTGGAGACCCGGTGGTGACGTCATAACGCCATATAACCGGGATTATATGTCAAGGTCACCTCACATGAAAGTCAAAGTCAATGTCAAAGGTCACAGGCCAAGGTTATATCTGCACTTTCAAGGTCACTGACCAGGGGCGCAGCCGAGGGGGGGCACAGGGGGCACGTGCCCCCCATCGGTGCCGGGGTGCCCTTTTGATTGCCAGGTGGTGTGCCCTCTTTGGGCCGTGCCGCTCGAAATTTAGTGCCCTACGCCGTTGAACCTAGATGGAACTAGGCCGCATTTAGCGATTTCAACTATTGTTTGACAATTAAGTGCCTTTTTGGTCAGCTAAAGCATTCGTCGCCTTTCCAAGCACCCGGGAAGGGTATATGCACGTAATCCGTTTCAATATTATGCCTCATCGTCGCCAATAATCGTACGGATGGAGCTCATCTGTTGCCCCCTGGAGGTGATCATGTGCCTTCTGAGCTGATCTGATGCCCTCGTAGCCAATCTGGTGCCCCCTCCCTGAATAAATAATTGTGCTTTCTGAACCTATATAATGCTCTCTAAGTTAGTCTGATGCCTCCGAGCTTGCCTGCTGCCCTATTAGCTGTTTTATTGCCCCTTGAGCTGATCCGGGCCCCCTGAACCTATTTGATGCCTCCCGGAGTTTATCTACTGTCCAGGGGGCACAGGGGGCACGTGCACCCATCTGTGCCGGGTGCTCTTTTGATTGCCAGGTGGTGTACCCTCTTTGGGCCGTGCCGCTCAAAATTTAGTGCCCTGCGCCGTTGAACCTAGATGTAACTAGACTGCATTTAGCGATTTCAACTATTGTTTGACAACTAAGTGCCGTTTTTGGCCAGCTAGGGCATTCTGTCGCCTTTCCAAGCACCCGGGAAGAGCATAGGCACGTAATCCGTTTCCAGATAATGCCTCATCGTCACCAATAATCGTACAGGTGGAGCTCATCTGGTGCCCCCTGGAGGTGATCATGTGCCTTCTGAGCTGATCTGGTGCCCTCGTAGTCAATCTGGTGCCCTCCTGAGAAAATAAGTGTGCCTTCTGAGCCTATAAAATACTCTGAGTTAGTTTGATGCATCCGAGCTTGCGTGGTGTATTTTTAGCTGTTTTAGTGCCCCTTGAGCTGATCCGGGCCCCCTGAGCTTATTTAACCTTCGCCCGGGTGGGGGTCTTTTTAGACCCCCTCGGGTTTTTCGAAGTGACCAAAAACGGCGGCGCGCAGGCTGCCAAACTTGGTCTAGCTGTTCCTTCATCATTTTTACATCTTTCCTGAAAATTTTGGCTCAAGGTCATATCAGGTCAGGTCACCAGGTCAGGTGAAGTGACCTCACCTCAAAAAATACTTAGGACGGCATAACTAAAAGAAGGGTTAATCGATCAAGTTGAAACTCATACCACATATTGGGCCCACCAGGAGCTACAACATTTGTTCCGGGATTTTTGATATTGGTGACCTAAGGTCATGTGCAGAGCATGACCTCCCCATTGACAATGCATGGGGAAAATCACGAAATGAGCTTTTCTCAGTAAGTATGGATGGAATCAACTTCAAACATCGGTTGCGACTTGCTCTTAGCCCATTTCTGAAGCTGATACCAAATTTTTGACTTGTGACCTTTAAAAGGTCACCTTAGGTCAAATAAGCATTTTTTGGTGTTTTCCTCTATAAATTTTGAATAAACTAGGATAGAGCTTTTAGTTTGTCACCGAAGTGTTTTTATAGTCACTGGAAGTCAAATGATATACATCATGACTATACCAGGTCAAGTTGGGTCAGACTGTTGACCTGGGTCAGGTCAAATTCTTAAATTTGACCTGGCATAGCAATATCATATATCATTCGATTCGTATTGACGAGAAGATTGCAATGGTGCATCAACTATGGCTGTATCTTGTTTGGTTTGGAAGCTATTAGCGAAAAAGTAAACGCCCTTATGCATGGGTGGCTATGGACATTCCCAAGAATATGCCCAATATTTAGTGACCTGTAGCTCCCTAGGCTTTGACCTGACACGAAAATGAATGCCACTGTAATGAAAGCGCATCTCAAGAGCTTTCGAATGGTGTTAGAAAATGTTTCTAGCTATCATAGTTTCTGAGATATAGGAGGTTTTCTTAGTACACCTCATATTAGCGATTTTGACCTATTTTGACCTCTGGTGACCTTGATATTGACCTGACAAGAAAAATGACCGAAGTATTTTCGATATCATTTTCGAAGAGCTTTCGATTGCCGTTTTGCGCTTTTTTTAGTCTCTTAGTTTTTGAGATCGTGGGGGGTCTTTTTAGCTCCCCCCACCAGGGCGAAGGTGGCTCGTACCCGCCACCGGGGCAAGGGTTAATGCCTCCCGGAGTTGATCTACTGTCCAGGGATGCAGCCAGGAAGGCAAAGGGGGCACGTGCCCCATCACTGCCGGGGTGCCCTTTTGATTGCCAGGTGGTTTACCCAATTTGGGCCGTGCCGCTCGAAATTTAGAGCCCTAGCCGTTGAACCTAGATGTAACTGGACCGCATGTAGCGATTGAAACTATTGTTGGACAACTTAATACCTTTCTCGGTCAGCTAGGGCATTCTGTCGCCTTTCCAAGCACCCGAGAAGAGTATGGGCACCTAGTATGTGTCCACCTAATGCCTCATCGTCGCCAATAATCGTACGGGTGAAGCCAATCTGGTGCTCCTTGAGCTCATCTCGTGGCCTCTCAGCTGGTCTTGGCCCCTTGAGCTGATTACTTGCCCTCTAAGCTGATCTGGTGCCCCTGAGTCAATCAAGTGCCCCACTGAGCAAATAATTGTGCCTCCTGAACCTATATAATGTTCTCTGAGTTAGTCTAATGCTTCCGAGCTTGTTTAGTGCCCTGATAGCTGATTTAGTGCCCCTTGAACTGATTCAGGCCCCCGAGCTGCCTCCCCAAGATGATTCTGTATCCTAAGTCAATATGGTGCCTCTTCAACTGATTAGGGGCCCCCTCGAGTGATTATTGATGTCTTCTTAGATGGTCTGGTCCCCCCCCTGAGCTGGTTTGGTGGGCCCTGAGCCCACCTTGTGTCCCCTGAGCTGTTATGTTGCTCCCTGAGCTGATTTAGGCTCCTGCCATAGTCTGGGGGGCTGGGAGCTGATCTGGACCCCTAGCGGATCGATCTGGTGCCACCTGAGCTGCACTAATGCCCCTTAGTCGATCTGGTGCCTCCTGAGCCCATATGCTGCCCACCTGAGTAATCTGGTGCCCTTTAAGCTGATCTGGGCCTCCTTACGTGATTTCATGAGTAGATCTAAAGCCCTGAGCTGAGCTGGGCCCACAGAGGCTGATGAGGGCCCCTGAGATGGTATGGGGCTCCTGAGCTGATCAGGTGCCTCCTGACTTGATCTGGTATTCCCGAGCTGGTCGGGGACCACTGATCTGATTGTTCCCCGGAGCTGATCTGGTGCCCTATGGGCATCTGGTGTCCCCTGAGCAGCTCTGGGGCTTTTGAACTGATTGGACCCGGAGCTGGTGAGGGATCCCTGAGCTGATTTAGTGCCCCTGACTTGAACATGCCCCCTGTGCTGATCGATCTGGTGCACCCTGAGCAGATATACTGCCTCCTGAACTTAACTAATGCCCCCTGAGTCGATCTGGTGCCTGCTGAGTCATCAGTGTGTCTCCTGAGCCCATCTTATTCCCTCTGAGCTAGTCTGGTGCCCTTTGGCTAATATGATGCCCTTTAAGCTGACCCGGGCCTCCTGGGTTAACTACGTGATTTCCTGAGCAGCTCCCAGGCCCTGAGCTGAGCTGGGCCCACAGTGGTTGGTGAGGGCCCCTGAGATGGTATGGGGCTCCTGAGCTGATCAAGTGCCTCCTGACTTGATCTGGTATTCCCGAGCTGATCTGGGCCCCGAGCTGGTCGGGGACCACTGATCTGATTGTTTGTCCCCTAGGCTGATCTGGTGCCCTATGGGCCGATCTGGTGTCCCCTGAGCAGCTCTGGGGCTTTTGAACTGCTTGGGCCCCGAGCTGGTGAGGGATCCCTGAGCTGAATTAGTGCCCCTGACTTGCTCTTACCCCTGATCTGACTTGAGGCCCCTGAACTGATCTGGGGCCCCAAGAGCTGATCTGGGGCCCAAGAGCGGATCTAGGTTCTGAGGGTACCCTGAGCTGGTCTGGGCGCTGAGCTTGTGAGAGCCCCTTAAGTTGGCTTGAGGCCCCCTGAAGTGATCTGGCGCCTTTAACTGTTCTGGAGCTTCTTGAACTCGTTTAAGGCCCTATGAGCCTATCTGTGGCCCATTGAGCTCGTCTGATGACCTCATCTCTGGGACCAATGAGCTAGTCTAGTCCCTGGGTGAAGCATGAGTTGCTCTGTGGCCCTGATATACATCAGGGGCCCCTGAGGTAATCTTGAATAGATAAATAATAAGAACACAAGGCCAACTCCCATCATCTTGGGGCGGGGTCACTGAGGTATTCTATTCCCTGGAGGCACAACTGGGGGGGATGGGGAAGTTGCTCTGGAGGCCTCTGATCCACACTTGGGGGCCCCAGAGCTGGTCTTGAATAGATGGGGAATAAGAACACAATGGAAACTCCCTTTGTAAAACGGAGCTAACGAGGAATGAGGAATCTCTGAAACGGCTTGTGATACCAAGGCACCCCTGGTTATATAAATTGCTTATTATACTGGTGGATTCTGGGAAGGGATGATAAGAAGGCATGTGCCCCTGAGCTCAGAGCACAGTCCCCTAAACCAGGATTTCTACTTATTAATTTAGATGAAGAAATAGTTCTCACAATTTTCAGCCCTGCAACACCATCCCCATCCAAACCACCGGCCTGTTCACCTTTTAACTGGGACCGAGCCTTGCGAATATAAATTAATAAACGCGTTCAAAAGGTATCTCCCAAATTTTTCCGGCAGCAAAAGTGTGTTCTTCCAAAGACACTATGCTACTCCTCGTCCCACGGCGATTGTGGGAGGCAAGGAACTTAATCCGCATTCAGCCAGTGCTCACTCGTCACGACAAAACCAGTGGGCATAACAAAAAAAAATTCGACTCCAATATGCTTTAACCTGCACATTGTAACAGATATCACATGCTCCGCTGATTTCTCTGATGTTAAGTACTTGCATGAGTTGGCTGCCCTTAAAAATATCCAAAAAATTAGTGTTTTGGCTACTTCAATGGCATTTTGGTGATATTTTGTTCCTTTTTTTGGTTTTTATCGAGTTTTCCTTCTCCGTCAATGATTTCTTTGCATTTTATTGAACCAAAGATGCCCAAAAATGATATAAACAAAGATATAGTAAGTTTTTTTAGGATACGTTAAAAAGTGCCCTTTTTCCCCGGGGTGCCCCTCAAAGTTGGTGTGCCCCCCCATACGAAAGCTCTGGCCGCGCCCCTGTCACTGACCACTGTGCTTCCGCCCAAATGACGTTACCCGGTCTGACATATATTATGCTATGACGTCATCGATAGGGTACCCCAATACAAAGGTTAAGGTCAAGGTCAAAGGTCATTCGGAAAGGTCAATTCTCATTTCCCTCCAAACAGTGGCTACAGTGTTAGTCAAAGTGTCCATTATAAGTAGTATACCATATGGTGACCTTAAAGGTCAATGACCTTGAATGACCTTGACTAAAAAATTGTGGGAAAGTCTCTTTGAGACCTCTTCTCTATGAAACTGGTCCGCCTTTAGCTTATTCCCGCCATTTTCCCGCATAATCACAGCATTTGCCAATCGGTCCCCAGCATGGCCAATATTTGACCTTTACGACCTCGTTCGACCTTGAAGATATTGACCTAGGTCAATGAAAATTAGTCATCATGTAGATCACCATAGCCCCACCCACCTCGTAAGTGGTGTTTTTCTAAACTCTTAGTTTCGAGATCTTAGGGGCCTACCAGCCCTCCTCCAGTGTTAGTGATAGACCCCTCAAGTGCAGGTGTTAGCCTCGCAATGGTGCGTTGCGATCGTGAGAAATATCAGTGCTGTCATTGGTAGAACTTATATTATATCTGCAATTTGAATGACAATGTTATGGCTAAGATTATGCGTCTGAAAAGTTATAGAAATTCAAAATAATTTTAGCTTGTTTTCCATGTTTTAATTGTCATATTGAGCTGCAATGCTTTGGTCACGTTCCTGTACCCGCTTATTACTCCATGCTCATTCCTGAGAACCTGACAAAGCTCAGGATGATATCAACATTTGGATTATTTTTATACTATGAAATAAATGCAAAATAAACACAAACATAGATTTTTAAGCCTGTAGACCTGTTTATTATTTTAAAGTCTGGCAAAGTATTCCCCAAATACCACAATCCAGACGTCAGTATCCGTGTTAGGGCCGGCCCAGCCTGGGCCATGTCGGTCCGTGCGACAGGTCAGCCGGCCCGGCCCGGGCCGTGTCGGTCCGTGCGACAGGTCAGCCGGCTCGGCCCGGGCCGTGTCGGTCCGTGCGACAGGTCAGCCGGCCCGGCCCGGGCCGTGTCGGTCCGTGCGACAGGTCAGCCCGGACCGTGTCGGTCCGTGCGACAGGTGATATGACCTAGTGCGAAGCGCTGGCAGCAGCGTTAAACCGACGGAAAACAAACTTCGTCAGTGGCTGCGCACTCTCTCTTTTGTCAACTACAGTTCTGTATAAAAACTGGTCCGAAAATGATAAGTCCGATTTGAAGGTTATGATAAACTAACAATTTATGGTAAGCTGCACATTGTTCATCTGACCATGTTACATTCGGGGCGTGACACAATTATCTCGAACGTCTAGAGACACTATTTTAACATCAGCCAAAATTCGTTAAAATGGATCTGTCCACATGCACATGAAAAAGAGAAACCAGTCAAAGAAGGGAATCAGAGTGAAGCCTCTTCCATCAAAGGATCTGGATTCTTCAGCTGAAGTGGACTTCCATTATGAGAACGAGCAAAATAGAGATTGCAAGTTCATCCTGGCTTATCAATGCCACCTTCCACAATTTGCTGCGGTACAAGCGCGGGAGACAAATAAAAGTTGTGCACTTTTAGTGTACCCGCCATCCTGTGGTCGGCCAATGGCACCGAATCATGTCCGGTTCTCAGACGATAGTCCGGCCAGTCGAACAATAATTCAGAGTGATTCCGAAGCATCCTTTGTAAGTGGGGCGCAGTTCACGGTCTTCCAGGCGATTCTTAGACTGTTGGCAACGAAAATAGGATAACAGAATAGACACTCAGAACACAAAACATATAACCCTTGAAGACCCTCGCCTCTTTAGTTCTCGAAATATCTAACTGATGTGCATTGAAGATCAATATTATTATTTCCGTTCTGAGCCTTGTTTATATTCCCTTCCAGATTCGCAATTTCTTGATGAATAACTGATTGCATGATGGATACAAATAAAATGCGTTTTGAAATCAGCAGGGTGGTTTTAACCACACTAGGGTGTTTATAACTACCCTAGGGTATTTGAAACGACCCTAGGGTGTTTAAAACGACCCTGACTGCTCAGGGTGGTTGTAACGACCCTAGGGTGGTTATAACGACCCTAGGGTGGTTAAAACCTCCCTGGTCCATCAGGGTCGTTTTAACCACCCTAGGGTCGTTTCAAACACCCGGATTTTCTATCCTCCCTGTAACATATACATACAATGACTTGCCGTACCATACATTGTATGTACCTCGTTACCACAGAAAAAGTAATCCAATAGCAAGGGAAAACTTGGGCGAGCGCAGCATTAAAACTAGGTTTTTAACATCGTATGATCTTAATCACTTAGCCGATACTTTCAAACTGCTTGCGTACCGAAAACTCACCGTGTCCAGTCGTAAGGGAGGAGGGCAGGAGATATCATTTGGCCCAGTTTTCTATTTAAGCTACCCCGATTTGGATACCTCAGCATCTTGCTGCTCGCAGAAAACAGGAGCCTTAAGGGAAAAAAGACGCTCCAGATATCTAGAAAAATAGAAATTGAACATAGCGTACGTTGGCAGAACTATTAGACAAGAAATTATGCACGTTTATACTTTCTCCTTCAAACATTATTGCCATCGCAGTGCAGAGGACATTCCGTGAATGAAACGAGATTGGTGCCTAAGAATATTCCACGTTAAATGTTTTGCGAGATGTTGGTGTGGCATACCACTAAACGTTGAGCAGGTGAAATGACATTTGTCATATCTGTCGGACATTTGGCACCCTCTAGGTATGTGCCATCTTTCATCTACTCGTGTGTGAGAATAAAAGACTCGTTGAAAGGCTTAACTAGTGGTAATAATCTGAGTATCTGCGGTTTTTTTCCTGTAACTAAATGACTAACTGGATGCTTGTTTTTCAGAGTTCGAAGTTCAGCAAGAAGGACAACTTGAGCGGCTACTTCCTGGCCTCGCGGAGTATGCATTGGATACTGGTAGGCTTCCGACGGCTTTTTCAACAGCACCATAACTTCTCTTTTATGATTTTCAGCATTGGGCAAATTTGCAAAGGCTCATGAGCAGATCTCTGTGTTGCATGCGTGTGATTTTTTTCATCGTCATTGTTGGTCAATGTCTAAACGCATATGTATGTCCATACCTTACGATCAAATAACTTATTTGGGCTAGGATGATGGTATATTCAGTTAACTTGCTTCCTGCCACTTGAATGAAATGATGAGGGGCGCTTTCAATTATAATATGTAGCCGCTTAAAGTATAACTGTATACAATTCACATCATACCGTGCCAACGTTTCGTTTGAGGAACAGTTGTGCCTGTGTTTCTAAAGGTGAGAACAGGACTGAATTTTTCTCGTGGGAAATTTCTTACAAGATACGCACATGAACTCTATGGTTGATTACACCACGCTATCCATCCTGGGTTGAAATGTGCTTTCATTCAAACAAATCCGAAACGTTTTGCGAGAAATATTTAAATTTGTTTTAGCGTCATTTGTGAATATTGGTACTAACTAGTTTCACGCGGTCAAGCCGCCCTCCCCGATGTGAGAAGTTTTTGACCAGGAGCCTGTTCGCCCTCAGATCCAAGGTCAGATTCTGAATGTAAGCTGACCTGACCCCGTGTCTGGACAGGTGGGAGCCTCCCTCTTCGCCAGCAACATCGGCAGCGGCCACTTCATCGGACTGGCAGGATCTGGTGCAGCCTCCGGCATCGCCGTCGCCGGCTTCGAGCTCAATGTAACTCGACTCCGTATGATGGAAATTGAACTGAGCTACCTATATGGTACAGCATATGGGAAAGCTCAAGTTTGTTTTTTTGTTTTCCCCCAGAACTCACCGTTTTAGAAGCCATTTGGTCTATTAGAGCGGGTTTCGATCCCTTGAACCCTAAAGTCTCCATTCCTAAGTCCACCCATCCACTGCAGGGTTTAGGCCTATAGACAGGCGGGGCTTGGAAGTAGATATCGATGCGCGTTGAAAGTAGTGCTCTTACGAAGTGCTATTTTTGCGGAAAAGGGTGAATTATGTGAGGAAATGAATATCGAACCTTGGTTTTCTCGGTATGCTCTATGCGACTGATGGCTCAGTTCAAATCTTGCAAGGGTGCCAGAATATATATTACTGCACGGGGCTCGGAAGGTAAATTGATATAAACCGAGGTTGGTTGAAATTTCCGGCACGCGGCCGAAGGCCAAGTGCCGGAGATTTCAACCAACCGAGGTTTTGATCAATTTACGCCGAGCCTCAAGTGCATTAGTATTTTTACTACAGCCCTTACGTTTGTAGGCTTAGTTTGAAAGTAGACATATCATGAGTGTCCCTCGTTTTCACTTAGCAGAAGATATAATGAATGAGGTGAATGACACGGTAAAAAAGATCGAAAGAGACACGCTGAAAGCCGTCGAAGAGACAACAAGTAAAGAAACAATACTAAAGACTAACTTCTGGATCAATCAATTGAAAGAAGAATCCTTTTCACTGGGATTTGGACGGGATCTGCTCAGCCTTCCCGAAAATGAACTGAATGCAGTACTTGCCAGCTTTTTGCTTACGATGAAACGAAAGGATGGAAAGGATTATGAAGTATCATCCATCCAAAATATGTACTGCCTGACCCTAAAGTACTTAAGGGAAAATAACTACCCTAGTGATTTGGAAAGTCATCCAGTATTCAAAGGAAGCAGGGATGCAAAAAGCGCAAAACTGAAAAAACTCAAACTGCTTGGACAAGGAAATAGGCCCAACAGGTCAGAGTCGATAACGTTTGATGAGGAAGACCAGCTTTGGCAATCTGGTCAGCTGGGATATGAAAATCCCATGTCCGTGCTCAGGACGATTTGGTTGTACCTGACGATGCTGTTTGGTCTGCGAGGACGTCATGAAGCCCGCCAGATGCGCTGGGGAGACGTCAAGGTAGAAGCAGATGCGAGTGGAAGGCGGTACTTAAAATTCATGGAACGCCTCACCAAGACCCGCACTGGAGAGGGTCAATCAAGAGCCTTTATTCCAAAGGCATTCGAGAGCCAAGCAGCAGGGGATGGCCGTTGCCCCGTCCAGGCATACGAAGAGTATGCAAAGCGCCGTCCTCCTGTTTCTTGTGTAGACGACGCGCCGTTTTTTCTTGCGATCAACCACCAGAGGAAGAGCGACAACCCGATCTGGTTTTCCAACGCGCCTCTTGGTGTCAACAAGCTCGGAAGCTTACTGGCCTCTGGATGTCATGCAGCGGGCATCAAGGGCAAAAAACCAACCACAGTGCCAGAAAGACGGCGATACAGCGCACTTTGGATGCCGGTTGCCCACCCGCCTACGTGGCTCAAATGAGCGGGCATAAGTCTGTATCAAGTCTCGCCAACTATACGGACGCGACAGTTGACGTCCAAAGGGCAATGTCGCTGAGCATCCTCGAAGGGGCGCCTTTCGAAATCGAGCAACGCAACAAGAGGCAGAAAGTTGCATTGGAGAGCTCCTCTGACGACGACAAGATTCCAGTCAATTTTCGCGCTTTGGGACAACTTGTCTTTAACAACTGTTCCGGCATCACCATCAACATGAAGTGATAAGGTATCTGTGTTTTGTCTAATGTGTCAGGCGGCAATCGCCGGACTTAGTCTGGTATTGAAGATTACTGCCAAGATGTAGTAATGATTGCATTTATGATTATTATTATGTGTTGTTCTGTGCACCGCACTCCAATGATTGTTATTATGTGTTGTTCTGTGCACCGCCTCCAAGACCAGCCTGTTGGAATACACGCGAGAAGTCAAGATTACTTTACTTTATAAGGTTAGTCAACTAGAGAATTTTAGGTGCCCCAATCGACGTCATCACGGCGAGAAGTGTTCCTGCTCTTTTCATCACTGCCTTGGTCACCCGTGCAGTAAAGCCGTGCAGTAAAAAGTTTTTCCGGCACGGCTTGATTTGAACCAATGAAAATTAATAAGGAATTGCCGTTCATAAAATCCTCGTGCAAAAATTACATCACGGCACTGCTAGTGTTAAAGACATTAGCCGGGATGTAGTAAATGTAATCTTCAAATAGTATCCGGCAAACCCCATCGTGGTAGTTATCGTTCATGTGGGGCATTTCCTGTAGTCCACGTTGATAAGCGAGAGAAAATGCCACACAAACCAGCCGAGAGCCAAAGCTTTCGTGGGGAGATGTTCCTTCTGGTTGGCTTGCTGGGGAGTCCCTCTCGTCCCCAGTTTCGAGGCCTATAACAGTGGTCATTCAAATTTATGGCCGCGTATCTATTTTTCCCAGTAGACAAGTAAACAGAAAAGAAGTAAACGTCAACAGGACGCATCTAATTTTTAATACCCTGCGAGTTATGAAAATTTGAGACAATGTATATGTATTTTATGCAAAGGCCTTCACAATGTGTGAAAGCATTTGCTGATATTTATAGCAGCCTCAAGTGGACAAATGCATACAAACATAAGAATCCGTTTTTCCATGCGTTTCTTGATATTTTTTTCACCTATAAAGCCTTCCCATTTTTTCTTTTTCTTGACAGCTTATGATGGGTGGATGTGTATTGCATGTGAATTGATGCATTGATGGAATTAAAATCCATCGATGGAACTTATGTGAATGGGGTGTATGTGTGCCTTTGT
Source organism: Lepas anatifera (assembly GCA_034440635.1). NCBI lineage: Eukaryota > Metazoa > Arthropoda > Thecostraca > Lepadidae > Lepas > Lepas anatifera. The sequence continues at coordinate 153,876 of JAOTON010001305.1, forward strand.
GGTAAATTTTTTAATTTGAAGGAAAAACACGTTCCTGAACTCTTGCTTGTGGTGATCAAAAGCAGAAAACGGCGATCTAAAATGGATATATACCAACATACATTCAATTTCCGTTGCTTATTTAGGCTGGAGAGTATTATAGGTAATACATGGGTGTTAACCCGTACTTTAAACTGTTGTCAAGTTTCTTTTACATCTCCTGGCGTCCCACAAATGTGTGCTTGGTGGCATTTCGTGTCGCTGACTGTGTATGTGCTTCCCAGGCGGTGTTTGTGCTGATGATACTGGGATGGGTGTTTGTACCCGTGTACACGGCCGCCGGAGTGTACACCATGCCGGAGTACCTTCGGCTGCGGTTCGGCGGCCAGCGGATACGCGTGTACCTCTCTGTACTCGCGATCCTTCTGTATATATTCACCAAAGTTTCGGTAAGAGGAGCATGTAAGGGTCAGACTCTGCAATGTTATGTTGGCTTAGTCAAAGACATGACCTACCAATACTTAATAAGTCTAGAAATATCCGACTTTCATTCATTATGTATTGAAAAACAGACCTAAATGATTATTGATGCTTTGAAATCGACTATTTTCTACTTAACTTGACAAAGAATCGGTTTCGAAAAGTCGTTTATATTTTTGGCATGTTTTCTTTAATATATAATGAATGCTGCCAGTTATTTCTGGAATTATTGATTACGACAACACTCAAGGTATTTGATCTCCCTTCTCAAAACGACTAATGCGTGACAAGCGATAAGCTATATCCTGAATGTAACTCAAAAGGAAGAGTGATTCGACCAGAGGCACCACGGTGCAGCACCCTGAGGAACGTCCGTGCCGACAGGCGGACCTGTTCGCTGGCGCCCTCTTTATTAAGCGGGCGATGCGCTGGGAGGGCGACGAGGGTCTGTACGTGGCCATTATCGTGTTGCTGCTCGTCGCTGCCGTGTTCACGGTATTCGGCGGACTGACGGCTGTGATCTGGACGGACTTCGTACAGACGATGCTGATGATCGTCGGCTCCTTCATCCTCTGCGTCAGGTGTAAGTACTGTTTGCAGCCCGTGATCAGCATTGTGGGAGTTTAACCATATTTCGGCAGGGGGGCTAATATTGCCCCTAAGGTTTTTCAAAATATCTCCGAAACGGCTTGCGATAGAACTTTGAAACTTCCTGACTTTTCCTAAAACTAGTACAGGCAGGTTTTCTGAAATTGTCAATATTATATATTTACCAGGGGCGGAGCTATGGCTGCGTTTTTGGGGGGTTCTATCCACAAACCAAGTATTATCGTATGCGATGGGTTCTTTGTAAAAGGAAGCCGTCTCTGCTGATCCTGATACCAGTTATATGGTTTTATTATATCATTTTTTATGTGAGATGATAGTGCATTCACAATTGTCACTATTTGTATTCATCAGGGGCGGTTACAGCAGTTCAAAATGAGGGGAATGTTATCAAGAAGGACTAAACGTTAGTAAGTGGAAGACTGCTTACAGCCGTGCCAGGGCGAATACAATTGGGTATATGAAAATTCAAAATAGTTATAACCAAATTCTAGATTACCAGAGGCGTGTCCAGTCACTACACATTTTCAAAATGCATATTCCCAGCCAGTATCACCGCCGCGACTCAATATCGTTGTATATTAAAAATGTGTTTCAATCACCCCCACCCGCCCCCACGACGAGAGTCCTTGATCCGCCTATGTCCCCCTTTCCCAGAGCTGCCATGGGAGGGTAAAATTATCAGAAATAAATTTCAACTAGTCGTGGGACTAATATACTCATGCATACCACTCGCATATTGTTGGGATGTATTTTACCCACTGTTTTACCTTACTGCATCGCCCTGATGGTTTTTCACTTTTTTATTTATTTATGTGTCAAAGATGCCAAGCAGTATATCACGGCTTCTAATCCGCGTAACAAAACTTTTAGGTTGTATATATTTCCCTCATAGTCCTGGTCCTGGAACTGCCATTGAATTTCGAATTTTTGCGTAACTCGAGTATATGACAATTTTGGGTCAATTATTTGTAAATCTGAACCAGTTTTGTGAAAATCGTACAACAGAGACAAGGGTTGTGGAAAATCTAAAAATACACAAAATTGTATATTTTGCCGACTTTCTCCTTAAAAATCAAAATTTTGAAATTTTCTTTTTCAAATAAAGTTTGGTCGGGAATCTATAGCACTTTGATTTTCAAAATCGGCCGCTTAGATTACGAGATCTTGGGGGCCGATATTGCCCCCTGCCGGAAATAGGGGTAGCCGGGGCCTGCGGAAATAGGGTTAAGGGCGAGTCGACGACTGAGTTCATTTTGCGTTTGAAGCTCACCAAGTCGGGTATAGGTGTATCGTTGGAAGGGTGAGGATCGGTGCTGGGCATTTTGCATTTTGGCTCGCACTTCTCATGGAAATTCATATCACGCGAAACTTTTGCTTAAAGTGAATGAGGCACCTTGGTCGAATCCTGGAATTTAGTGTAATTAGGCGTACTTTTAGCCAAAAATAATGAAACCACTCATGATTTCTCTGAGAAATGTACAATAAGCTCAATATTTGGTTTTTAAAAATACTCCTCTAGAAAAAGAAATAAATATCAGCCTGTGGATGATGTCACGATCTGGCAACCACTACCATACTTGAAACGTGTCAAGGGCTTCGATTGGCTGATGCTCATCGTGACGTCAGCATATGTCGTCACACCAGTAGCTCACAATAATGGCCGCCGGCGACGGGGGGCTGAGGGGGCTGGTGTCAGGTAGGTTTTAGCTTTTTTCTTCGGAAATATCGAGTTCCAAGACAAATGAAATATGGAGTACCGGGTTTTCCGACCTGCTTTACAACTTGGCTATCTGAGTTAAAATCACGTTGTGAAGGTGCCACATTCCCTTTAAATCTAGAGCCGTGTGGTCTGCTACTTACGTCTGCTACTTCGCTACTTCGCGACTCGCGGATTCTCCACGTGGTAGCGGAGTAGCAACAGTGGTTTGTTCTACAAAAAAACTTGGAGTAGCGGATAGCGGACTCGAAAGTACTCAAACCCACCTCCGCTACCGACAGCCTGAGATGGAGGTTGAAAGAAATGTTTTTCTCCATTAGAGTAGGAGACTGAGGGAATTATGTTTTCATTAGGTTTCTAGGCCTATAACAAAACTGATACGTTTATGCAATTTAGATATTGGTGACAGTTTTCCGTGAAATGTATTTGAAAATAACAATTTACATGGAAACAATTTTTTGGCCAGCATTCTACCTGTGCTTTATTATAAAAAGCAAAAAGCGGAGTAGTGTAGTAGCGAGTAGCGGTTTTGCTATATTGGAAAAGTGGCACCAGCAGCGTAACTGTTTTAGCTAGCCAAAGTACGGAACAAACGGTAGCAGCTTCAGTCAAATTTTTTAGCGGTGCTTATCCCTGCTGGAAGCGCACATAAGATAAAGTTGTTTCCTTTCCTCCTGTTAGACAGACTGCCCTCATAAAAAAATCATGTATAATTTTTGGGGTTTACGACGCAGGGGCGTAGCCAACAGGGGGTCGGCAGGGAAAGCCGCCCCCCCTGAGGGGCCCGAAGGGCCCCTGAGAACACGGGCAGCGCAAAGCGCTGCTCGTCCCCGCTATGCTCTGTGGCCAAGTTTGAAATTTCACACCAGGCAGGGCCCTCTTAAGCCCTCTTCAACACTATTCTGTAACAATCAGGGCCTTTTTTACCCATCAGGGCCCTTTTGGCGCTGTCGGAGGCGCCATTTTCAAGGCACTGCATCCCCCCCGAGCGAAATCCTGGCTACGCCCCTGTAACGACGCACCAACTGCCTAGGTCATATTGCGTCGGAGAGGGAAGGGGAATGAACTGCGCTTGAGCTAGTGCAGGGCACCAAATCCTGTCTCTGGGTGGGCTCAAACCCACGACACCCTGCACATATAGAATGACATAAACCGACCCGAGTGCGTGCGCTAACCGACTGCGCCACCCAGACCTTGATAAATCTAATCCGCTCGCTCCATGGATTTCGTCATGCGGTTCTGACAAAAATTGGATAGCGCTTTAGTAAGGCTTCAGATAAGAGGCGATATCAGAGTTGCGTTGTTTAATCTATATTTTCGTGTCCCCGACTCGGAGACAGTTTACAGGCTTGCACCATACTTTTGTGACTTTTAGATCATAAGAGAGCTTTTCATCAAACTTTTTCGATGGGGGAAGTCAAGTCGTAAACTGACTCCAGGTCACCAAATCAAAAACAATCCTGGATATACATATTGTGGACCATGGAGGGGCCATCCAGTGTAGAGAGTTTCAAATCGATTGGTTTAGAAACTTAGGTATGGTAGAGCTCAAAATTGGAAGTGAGGTGACCTCGCTTGGCCTCGCTTAGTGAACTGACCTAGTGTCCTGTCCCTCCTGGTGACCTGACCTTGTTTTACCCGGGGTAAAAAATTATGGATAGTGGAAAAACGGTAGGCTAAGAGGCATACATTTCAACCGCGGTGCTGCGCCTGGGCCTTTTTCCTCTATTCGGAAACAAATATTAGGGTCGATGGGCCCCCGGTGAGGCGAGGGTTAAGGACTAATCTAGCTCCTGCTTCTAATAACAAGAGTGCTGGTTGTTCAGCTGAACCCTCGCCCCGGTGGGGGTATTTGAACAGCCTCCTCGGGTTTTTCCGGCGGCACGAAAAAACGGCGGTGCGAAGCGCCGCCATACTCGGCACACCTTATTCTTGATCGATTCCGCAACTTTCCCCAACATCTTAAGGGTGAGTCATCTCAGGTCAGGTCACCAGTGCAGGTCAAGTGACCTCACCTCCAAAAATGTTTAAGGTGGCATAAGTAAGAAATTGATGAATCTATCGGATTGAAATGTATACCATATAATGGGTTCACCGGGCGATACAACATCTATTCCGGGATTTTTCATATCGATGACCTAAGGTCAAGTACGGACCATTGGAAATTCCATTGGAAATACTTGGAAAAAATTGGACTGTATTTGTGAAGATACAGCTGAAAATACCTTCATAGTCTCCAAATCGTAGTATCCTGGCCCCTTTCCAGGTTCATGTTGCAATTTTTTACCTGTGACCTCTGAGATGTCATCTGGGGGTACTTAAGCAGTTTTCAGACTTAGGTCAATAACTTTGCATGAAATGAAGATACATGTTTTATTTTGATATCATTGCGTTTGGATTGCTACAGCAAGTTCATTTATATGCACATTAAATATGCTAGGTCAAAAAGTGACCTTGACCTGACCTGAGATCAGGTATTATTTTTTTACCTAGCATGGTCATTGGTCATATTATATATCATTAGGTTATTCCGTGACGAGAGGAAACGAATGGGGTCTAAAAAATGATTCTAACTTAACTCTGTCAGACGCTAGAGCCAAAAAACTATGCTCAAAATGTATTTTTCTTTGACCGGTAATGACCACAATATTAACCTGAGCCAAAACGTGATTGATGTAGTTTCTGCATGAATTTGTATGATCTGTCCACCAGCGTTTGCGTTTTTCCCTATCCTGCATAGGGGTCGAGTTCGAGGAAGGGTGTTCAAACACCACCACCAGGGTGAAGGTGACTCGGAGGCCCATCGGGGCGCGGGTTAAGTCCCGAGTCAAGGCAGGCACTACCCAGTAAACTTATATCTCCTGGGTTGGAGGCGGTTGAGGGAAAGACTGCCAGAAGTCAGCTCTGATCCAAGGCCCTGTCACACTGGTCCGAGGCACCTTAACACGCGCCCCGCTATGGTAAAAAATAGTGTAGCGGCCACGGCTGGTCCCGCTCCGGACCAGCTGCTGCCCTCCCGGGATCATCGCCGAAACAACGAGCTGTCACTGGCGCTGCTGTATTTCTACTCCCCTCCTCACGCCACCTGCCCTCGCAGCATCCCCATACTTGCAGCAAACACCGTTCTGCCGAGGGCGTCCGCGTTAGCACTCATCACCCCCGACTCTGATCTAAGCCCTCGTTAAAAACCCACGCAACCCCCCAACCCCAAGTCCACACAACTACACACTTGTCCTCTGCCCCAATTTACATCATCCGCTTCAACACTTTTACGTATACTGCTTCAGCACATGCTACCTCAACTGCTTCAACATCTGCTATAACCACAGCTCGAGTACAATTTCCACCACGTTTAGGTGTAAAAACCTGACCATACCAGCTTAATTCCGGTGCTGGGCGATGTCCGGTACCCCTCGTTGCTATCCGCCTCAAGCGAGCCGCCGTCTCATCATACGGCGGCCCGAGTACCTTCAAAAACAATGGAAAACTACAATGGCGCGGGTGCGGCGAAACTCTCAAAAGTAAACAATCACGTTAAAAGCTAAATATAAGGTCATAGGTTGCCAAAAATACATGAATACGATCCCTAATGCTATTATCGATACATTTGTCATAAATTTAACGTACATATCATCAATTTTACCTATTTTCCAACTTACTTTTGCTCCAAAATAAAATAGGCTGTTGATCAAAACAATTTTCAATCCAGAATGGCTACCGCTGAACCTCCATACCCATCCATCAAATACTTGCAATCTAACTAATACTCAAGAAGCTAACTGCGCTTTACAAATATGAAGTAATCTGGCCAGTCGTCTTTTTCACTCAACAATTGTTTCCGTGGGCTAATGAAATTCGTCTTATCGAACACCGAAAAAAACAGAACTACTTACTGACGCATGGCCCACGAACCTAATCGCAGAGAAGCCTCCACAAACCGGCCAATCACACAACGCTACGAAATGCCGTCTCACGACTCAAGGTCACTCGCCCCGCTTCTACGGCAGCCCGTGCTTTGGCTGCCAAATCCCACAAACCCTCCAGATCTTCCGTCCCCCGTTTATAACTCCTCTGCTCACCTCTGTTTTTTCCGTAAACCGCACCTCACAACACCTAACACCAAACCACTACTCCGCTCGCCCAGCTCGTGGGTCGGACTAACGCCGCCAGCTACAAATAGTTGTTCCCGCAACACTTAACACCATCGACGGCCTCAGCCGATGCACAGGGGCGCTTCCCCTGGCACCCTATCGCTCTCCACAGGCACCCGCCGCCCCACCCCTGGGTGGCGGGCCGGAAAGGGCGCTGAACGCCTTCTACAAATAGAAAGGGCTCGTTTTCAGTAAAAACAGGATAGATAAAGCTTAAAATTCTCAAAACGTGTATTCTTGCCACCATCTTAACCTTAAAGTTGAGTTTTTTACCATCTGACCTCTCAAAGGCCATGACAGGTCACAGTAACATACAGAGATTGTTTTGCCAATAACTTCTCACTGAATTGAGATAAAGGTCCCATTTTGCTTGCGATGTACTTAAATTGTCACGGGGAGTCGATCGATATGCAAAATGAGCATACCAGGTCACTAAGTGACCTTGACCTAGCTCGATTTCAGGTCATTTTCAAAATTTTATCTGGCAAGGTCATATCATACAGCATTCGATTTGCGACGATGAGAGGAATCCAATGATGCATAAATATTTGCTCTAGCTCCACTGAGTAAAAATATGGAGGGTAAACGTACACCGCCCTGTTGTAAACCTATGGAATCTTCTTTGACCTTTGCTGACCTCAATATTGACCTGAAATAAAATACTGCTTATCATTTCGCTTTGTTTCGTCAAGACCTTTCGAACACTCTCCTTAATTTTCCTTTAGCTATCCTGGGAAACGAGATACAGAGGGGGCGAAAAACGCCCCCAGCGGGGCGCGTCATGCCAGGGAACCCAGCGGGGCGCGTGTTAACTAAGCTCGTATTGCATTGGCTCATCAGCGAATTAGCTTTTAGCTTATAGAATTAGCTTATCAGCGAATTAGAAGCCCAAGTGAATGGCTTGGTGTTAACTACCACGGCAATGGCCGAAATAGGGTAGAAGCGGTAGCGGTTTCCCAACTCTGTTAGCGGCGCCCACCTCTGATATTTGGGACCTGGATATCCAATATTTTAAAATGCATTGGATGTTTTGCATTCGATGAAGCAAGAAAAATACACTTTTTCTTGAAACATTCCCCAAAACTTTCATGATCTACATACTTTCACCCAGGGCATTTTTTAAGGAAAAGTCAGTGGGGGGGCATTTCTTGTTCTGGCCATTATAGTGTCTTCAAGGGGTCAAGACCCCATTTTGACGGGGTTTAATAAAACTTAGACGCGTTAGTGTTAAAGAAGTGTTTCTAAATTTTTTAGTTGTTCCAAGTCTAGAGATTATAGATGCTGCCCAGGGCTGCCAGATTTTTTCAGCGGAAAGGTCAAACCGAGTTAGAAAAAGGGCCAAAGAGGGGCAACATTTTATTTCCACTAAAATAGCCAAATAAACACCACAAAAGCCAGATTTGAGGCTAAAACGACCCCTAGCGGTAGTCATAAAACCACAGAAAAAGCGATTTGTATCATTGTTTAAAACTAATTGTTGACAGTTTGATATTGACTTGACGCAATCTTTTTAGCACACTACCCATCTAATAGGAAGCCAGGGGTGCCCTTCCAACTCCGCGTGACCATCGAATGATTTTGTTCACGTAACCAAAATATTTTTTTAGATCATCAATCACCCCCCCCCACTTTTTGACCAACAATTTCCTGGTCTCATTCAAAATGGGAGTAAACCCGAAATTTGTATAACCAGCCGCTGCGGAAGGCAACGAGGAGCTCAAATTAAAAAAGCTTTTGGTACTAACGTGGAAAGTTTGCTGTCAGCATCAGGTTGAAGTTTGGCTGGCCCTCTCACTTTTTTGTGGGTGGCGACGCTTATGTATGCTACCACCGCAATAATGAATAAAAAGGCTAAGCACTTCATACCACCGCACCAGCAACCAAGCTTACGCACTTTGACTACACTGTGTCCCGTCTAATCCACAAACGAGCTCTTAGCCCAGACAACTGACTGCTTGTGAAATGAGAGAATCATGCAATGTCACGGTACTGGCTGGGGTGTGGGCTTCCGGTCGGATAGAACAGGATGTTTGGTTGGTTGTAGGCCAGCGTTCTTCTGCAGGGTTGTGATTAGTTGATGCTTAGGCTGCTTTGCCGGGATTTCCCGTAACTACGCGCTTATTTCGTCTTCGCACGACGGAGTAGACAGCCACGGTGGGAAATTTTAAAACAATGTTTGTGGATTGCCAATTTGAGACGAGAAATAGAACAAAGTTATAATTATTGGGCGGTGTTCTATCTTATTTCCGTTCGGCGAGTCTGCATTTGGTCAATTTAAAGTCATCCGCCTATTTCACTGGGGGCCAATTTCCGGGCACTGGGGGGGCATTTCGGCCGACCGGGGGGGCAGATGGCCCCCAGTTAACATGTTAAAAAATGGCCTGCTTTCACCTCCAGTGAAAAATGGTGAACTGAATGTTGACTGAAAGTTGCTACGAGGAAGACGGAAGACCCTGAATCACCTTGGTGATTGTACCTGCACACCCTTTGATGAGTGTGCACTGCACAGTGCTGCCAGTTTTATTCTAAGCGAGACGGTATACCCTCATTCTTTTTCCAAATACCCCGATAGTTGTTTTCTTCTCTGAGACCTTGCATACTATTTAGGGGTTTTGTATTTGTTTCCCCATGACGCAATTAATTGCGATTACGACCATTTGGACCATGGTCTCTGTGCTTCTGAAACCTATTCGCTGGCCCTGATAAAGCAGCAATACAAAAACTCCCTTCGAGGAGTTATTTCCCGGTCCCTTTCAGCTTGCGAAAGGATTGTACTTGAAGTGTCAGGACCAAGAGCCGAAAGGTCACATTCTGCCCAGTATTTCAAGGACGACAAGTTGTGAACCGGTTTGTAGACAGACCCCCGTCTCCGCTGAGCATCACACAGAATTGGTAGCCCATATTCCAGTGCTATACTCACCCAAGCAGTTGTAAGGTTCGGAAATTAAGCATGTCCTGGCGTTGTCACGGTTTTCCTGGCATACAGTATGGGGGACGCACGGTGTTGAGGCTCACAAGTTCGACTCACTATGCTCGTTAATCCGCCTCTCTAAAAGGGGTTTAATGTGCTGGGACTGTAACATAGGCAGTCTGTAGCAGTCGCTAACCACGTTGTGCGGTTGATTGTAAGTGTAATGAACTGATTGTTTAGCTTTAGCTGATTGTTCAGGGTAAGGAGCACAATTTGCTTCTAGGTGGGATTTTCAAGAATCTCATTGTTAACAGACCTAATGGTACCCGCCCCAAGATGTTAAGATTTCAAACACGTTTTTCACGTTGATAAGATATTCACTGGCCTGTCTCCTTGAATCCAGAAATGTAAAAAAACACTGAAGATTTTAATCTTCAGTGTTTTTAAAAATAGACTGAAATAAGAAAGACTGTTTTTTAAAAAGACTGAAGATTAATCTTCAGTGCTTTTTACATTTCCGGATTCGAGGGGACAGGCCAGTGAACATCTTATAAATTAATAATCATGCTCCTCGCCGCAGCACTTCAAAACTTATCAACGTTTTTCACGCGCTCAAAGACAGAGCCGGTCTCAATTTTTCGATCCAATTAGTCCTGAATAGATCACATGTGGGTGGGGTTCGGCTGTGTAAAATCCCACAAACAACAGCTGGCTGAAATAATGGACTATATCCCGGAAAAGCGAAAATGTCTTTATTGACCTGCATAACCGAATGACTAAATCCAAATGGAGAAAAGGTGTAGGGGAATATAAAGCTTCTAGATTGCATATTTTACTCGAGGAAAATTACAATTGAAGCTTGCAAAACCACTACTTTCCCCAGAATTAAACAGGGAACGCTATTTTAAACAAATCGTGCTCAAACAACATAATATGTAGTCGCCTCCACTTGTTGGACGACACGTACCACGGATGTCTCCGTGAAAAGGTATGGCTGCCGCTTCAAATTTATATTACATTTTCGCCATAACTTCAGCTTACATCTGCTTACTTCTGCTAATTTCTCATTACTTCTGCCGTCCACGGGGTAGATACTGTAGAACTAAGCACACCACCAGCACCGATGTCAGCCAGACCGGAAATGACCTAGGTCACACGCGTGGCCAGCAGCCGCCTGGCGGTGCTGTGCGGAAACCACTAGTAGGCCTAAATTAAACTTTTGTCAGCCAATAACAGTACCAGAGTAATTATTTTCCACCAATTCAAGCCTTTACCTAATATTAGTTAACCTAACTCCTCAAATACACAACCTAATAATAATTTCTACAGTATGATCGGAAGTAGGTCAACATCTACCGCAACCGGTGGTGCAACGATCAACCCAAAGCGGTAGCGCGCTAGTGCTGTCGCCTTTACATACGAATCACTCAGAGGCGTTGCTCTCGTGACAACCAGCAAATCAGCCGTAGACACCAGTCTACACCTCACCCGATCTCAAAAACACGATCCACCGATCGGAAAAGAATACCAATGCGGAAACAGCAGTACAGAGCCAGTCAACAGCTCGAGAAGTCAAGTGCTGTAAAACAAAATAACCGAGAACAACACGTTTTCCACTATCAAAGGCCAAAACCGGAGGAGAATATCCGCGAACTTTAAATATGGAAAGCTATTGAGGCATTAAATACAAGACCAAATGCACTCTCTAAACGAATCAACAATAACTTATTCTGGCCAAACTATCCCGTGGACAGGAAGCAATTGCCAGATTTCATAAGAAATCATCAAAGTCTCGAGAGAAAGTAACCTAGGTTCAACCTTGCGTGACAATTACTCACCATTTCGGGCATTACAATATTCCGTTTAATCAGAACAAACTATCCCGAATTTCATGACAAATAACGAATCCACGAAAGTCTTAGGCTGGGAAATTGTAAGTAAGTCTTCTTTTAAACCTCGGAATTAACAAAACCTATATCCAAAAGAATACTAAAGCAAATCAAATACTTCAATTATAATTGATTATTGAGACTGCAAGCATAGCAATACATAACACTTAAGTGGAAGCTGGTAGTATGTGAACGTTACGGCGCAGGCCCATTCTACATCTAATCATTCGCTAAAATGATTACCAACTACGACGTCGTAAGTCTAGCAAAATGCTGCACTGCAAAAGTTTGGCTTAAACGTAAACTGTAAACCAAATAAGTGGCACTGAGTGTAAGAGTGACTTACTGAGATAAATGGCCGTCTGGAAAGATTATTACCACTACAATCCAGCTACACAAACCAATTATCCAATGAGCTCACAACTTACTAGTTCTAGAAAGGTCAACTCCCTCATGGTCCAGGCCGGCATGTGCATTTGAAAACAGCGTTAGGAAAGAGTATACAAATTCCAGCTATCATCTCTGCATTCTGGAAAGTGATCCTTGAAATTCTACAAACTCTAACGGCTTCGGCAAACATCCGCTACATGAGGTCAAGTACTCCTCCCAACTAAAACCCAGTGAAGTCTTGCTGAAAACATGACGTATTCTGCTGAACATTAACCCTATCCCGTTATGATAAAAAACATGTGAATGTTGAGAGTGCTCTAATAACTATTGAACAAGGAATTAAGTAGGTATCTAGCAAAAATATCCATGACTATCATCCTCCGTGAACAGTAAGAAAATTTGATTACCCGAAAACACAAACGCGAAGCGGAAAATATTTTCTATCTGTCAGGCTTATCCACCATTTCTACGATTCCTACCGTGAGAAAGATAACTGACATGAGCACGACTATATACTCCACTACTCCCGTAAACGGCAGAAGAAAACTTACAGTCTGTCCAACTTTTCTGATCATGTCAATATTTAACCTACAACCAAATCATGAGATTGTTTTTGCGCGTGAGATAAGCCATCGTAAGCGTCTCGGGCGATATCAAGGTAAAGTGGCAAAATATCCATCTGTTTTTCCTGATCCCAGTCATGAATTCTGGAATAGATAGTGAAATCCTCAAGAAACCTAGCAAACGATCCCTGTCTATTATGCTTGGAAATGATCAGGTCTGAAACTACAAAATCCGTTTTCGGTGCACTAGATAGAGGAAAATCCTCACTGTTGGCAACTTTAAGCTCTGATTTTGATCCACGTTTTCTCAATTCTAGGAATGAAAATTGGGGACAGCACAGTCTGGCGTCAATGTCATGTCAGAGATTCGTCTAAGCGTCGGAAAGATGAAAAAACAATCATTAACAGCATAGTCAAAACACGGAATTAACTTCGAAGGAAATCACTGAAAAACCATCATATTGTCTAGCAATGACACACCAGTTCAAGAGTTAAAGCTGAGCTGCACCTACCCACCATCATAGTAGCAAAGAACTGCCCCTGTGGTGCAACACGCGTCGGCAGACACAAATCACTGAGGAGTGCCGGGAGCATTCGCGTGACCCAGCGGCAGGACAGTTCCGCGCGCAGAGGCGAGCCAGGCCGTGCGCGTCACGGGCCTGAGTGCAAGCCTCAGTCGATCACCGGCGGTCGAAAGCAAGACAATTCCAGGACTAACCTGTACCACCACAGCACGGACAGTACCATGATGACCAGCGGTGATGATGAACAACGTGGCAGGTTCGTTTCCGCTGTCACCAAATGTAGTCGCCTCCACTTGTTGGACGACACGTACCACGGATGTCTCCGTGAAAAGGCATGGCTGCCGCTTCAAATTTATATTACATTTTCGCCATAACTTCAGCTTACATCTGCTTACTTCTGCTAATTTCTCATTACTTCTGCCGTCCACGGGGTAGATACTGTAGCACTAAGCACACCACCAGCACCGATGTCAGCCAGACCGGAAATGACCTAGGTCACACGCGTGGCCAGCAGCCGCCTGGCGGTGCTGTGCGGAAACCACTAGTAGGCCTAAATTAAACTTTTGTCAGCCAATAACAGTACCAGAGTAATTATTTTCCACCAATTCAAGCCTTTACCTAATATTAGTTAACCTAACTCCTCAAATACACAACCTGATAATAATTTCTACAGTATGACCGGAAGTAGGTCAACATCTACCGCAACCGGTGGTGCAACGATCAACCCAAAGCGGTAGCGCGCTAGTGCTGTCGCCTTTACATACGAATCACTCAGAGGCGTTGCTCTCGTGACAACCAGCAAATCAGCCGTAGACACCAGTCTACAAATATATCAAACAACATATTCGTGTACACACTAGTTCAAGACCTAAGGTTGACGTCCAAGTTGGTTCCCACAGCGTTCGTGGCGGTGGGTGGGTACTCCAGTCTGATAGAGCAGTACTTTGAGAAGGAGCCCAGTCCCAATGTGACCATCAACGACGCCAACAACAGATCGTGCGGTGCTCCTCGCGAGGACGCCATGCACATGTTCAGGTAATGCAGACATGGCTGGGGCTGCTTCGTTTGCCTAACAGGCGAAATTACCTCACAATTAATAGCAGCTTCCATCATACAAACTTTTGCCATATTTTATCCTCATATCTAGCTAAGGTAATGAAGAAAACCGGAGGTTTTTTACGCATTTTGGACAATATCATGGACAATATCGACGCACGGACGCATATTGTAGCGACGGATGTGTCGGGTCTGCATCTAACGCCGGTCATAGCCCGTCCTTCACTCCACTGCGATCTGTCACTTTCCCGAGGCTGCCAGGCGAATTCGGCGGTGGTGATTAAGTGTAGTAGTTACGCTGTCATTACATTTCAACAGCTTCTCTAGCAGTCGCTAGTTTCGGCAGGGAAGATGAGCCGATGAAACTGTACGTGGCTGCCTCGCAATAACGGTTGTTTTGACTTGCGCAGGGCGGCGGGCCCCGGGGAGTCGGATTTGCCCTGGACGGGGATGACCTTCGGCCTCACGGTCTCAGCCGTGTGGTACTGGTGCTCGGATCAGGTCAGTCCATGTCAGGTCAGGTCAAACTGGCTTTCGGCTTCAAGTAACCGTCGTATGTTGCTAGTGCTCTCATAAGATTCGTACAGGTCAGATTAGGTCACAAGGCCTTCAGTCTTGTTTACCACTTCGAAGATATGCTTAGAATATCTTTCATATCCTTGTCTACCTACTTGTACAATCCATCAGGCTTCTTCAGCAGCTCCGTGTTCCTGTGTCAAAACCACAATTCTCCGACCTCTAACCAGTCGCTGGGCCGTCAGGTGATCGTGCAGCGCACACTGGCCGCCAAAAACATGGTGCACGCCAAGGGAGGTGTGGTGCTGGCGGCTGTGCTCAAGTTCCTGCCTCTTTTCCTGCTGGTGTTCCCCGGTATGGCGGCCAGGGTGCTGTACACTGATACGGTAGCCTGCTCCGACCCTGCCATCTGCAAAAGCAAGTGCGACTCCGAAACCGGCTGCTCCAACCTCGCCTACATTGAGCTGGTGCTGAACCTGCTCCCCAGAGGTGCGCGACGGCTCTGTTTATGTGTGGGTGAGGAGGAGTTGTTTCTGTTTATGGATACCGTTAATATCTCGTTGGTAACACGTGACCCTGGATGGTTTGCTACCAGGCGCAGTGTATATGATTTCCTACGCTGAGTGTTTTCTACCGGTTTTGTACTGATCTACGTAACTTGGCCAATGGCATAGAACTCGTTACCACGGGTTGTTTCCAGAAGTGGTGATCTTATTTCCTCTTGTGCTTTGTTTAACGGAGTTGTTGCCTTCAATGTCAGGTCTCTCTGGTCTGATGTTGGCGGTGATGCTGGCCGCCCTGATGTCCTCATTGACGTCCATCTTCAACTCGGCCTCCACCCTGTTCACCATCGACATCTACACGCGCATCAGGCGCCACGCTTCTGAGATGGAACAGGTTATCGCTGGCAGGTGAGTGGGCGGGCACGAGAGAATCATCGCCTAGGTTGTGGCCTAAACAAATTTTCTGCCTTTTCATTCATTAAAAAAATATTGTCAATGTTCGCTTATGGAACACTATGTATTTTACCCACCTGATCAATTCACTAGGTCCCAGATAAGCTACGGTTAATGCAGGTCTTACTTATACTCTTCTAGCTTTTCTGGTCTTGAATCACTATTAGGAACACATTATTGAGTAAGCAGCATAACTTAAACACCGGTTAGGCTGAATATTTTAGTATTCGGTATTTCTCACTCACATGTTGACCCAAAAAACGGACCACGGGCCGGGCACAGCTCTTTTGCGATATCTAATATAATCACCTTAGGTTATATAATATCTGATATAAACACCATTTTGAAGAAATGCTATAAAATTCAGCACCCGTGAAATGTAGTTAGAAATGTGAAATGTGAAAAAGCTCCACAGAATAATATATTCCCGCATGACTTCTGGCAATAATATTTTGCCATTTTGCCACAAGCGACACATTTTCACCCAAAGTCTAGGTCATTCTTATTACCAGGTTCAAATATGGAAAAAAATTCTCCTGAAACAAAATTTGGAACTGGTACTATATTTTTAAATACATGCAACCAAAGAAGACCCCAATGCGGATAAAGAAACCCGAAAAAGCGAATCAGGTAGCACCATGAAGTGCTCCTCAGCTGATCTTGTGGAGAGATCTAGGGTGCCTGCGATGCCAAGCCCGGGGAACTTGGTGTACCAGCAGAACCATTCGCACATCAAATACGGCAAGAGGTCCTTATATTTTTCTTCTAGGTCTTTAGGACAGAGTGAACGAAATTAATCCAGAAAAGCTATTGTATTCAAGGGATCAATCAGTTAAGAGATCAGGACCGTTCTTCAGTCACTTCATCAGGACATTTTGGCCATTTGTTGCAGATGAACAGAATTAAGGAAGACGGATCTAGAAGCCATTGCATTGATATAATGGAGAAGCAGATGCAGACCTACGACTTGTAGGCAAGGACAGTAGGCCTTCTGACCTACTCGTATACGTGTAGGTCTAGGAAACTTGAGTTGAGTCACATTGAGGTATAATATTAATCCAGTAGCTGATGTTACTTTTCACGCTCGCTTGCTCAACCAGCTTGAACACTGTGTATGGATAACAATGACATTCAATTTGGACTTCGGTTAATGTACGCCCTTGCTTTCCACCCGGGGAATAGAATAGAAATTTGAAGCGTAACAGCGGCCGGGACCAGCCGCAGCCTTGTTGTTTCTTTCATTACGCGGGGCTATGGATTGCACTCGCTGGTGACATCGCTGAGGTGGGTCGATCGACACTCTCTCCAAGTTGTCCCCTGCGGTGCCTCCCTGGCCCCTGCCGGATGTGCATAAGCACGAGGTGGTCTGTCCGGGTCTCGTTTGATGATCTGTAGTTTTGCGAGAGGAGGAAGGTAACGCTGTGTTGATATGAATTTTGTAGGGAGCTCGCGTGGTCAGAGATAGAATACATCAAAGCAAAGTAAAATACATTGTATAGAAGCAAGACGGAAAGGTGAAAAATTATTATTGTTTGATGTTGCGTTTTAATTCTAATATACCATATACGTTTGAAATTGTGTGGTATTTCAAATGATTCTGTGACGCACAAATTTGAGGCGGTGTTAATCAAAAGACGTGCTCTTTTTCACCGTGTTCAATCTGGACGTAGCAATGCGAGACTGTCCCCCGTCACTGTATCGCGCTCCTCAGGCTGTTCGTGGTGTTCATGGTGGCGGTGTCGATCGTGTGGATACCCATCATCAACTCGTCCGCCTCCAGCCAGCTGTTTGTCTACATCCAGAGCATCACGTCCTTCCTCGCGCCGCCCATCTGTGCCATTTACGTTCTGGCCGTGTTCTGGCCGCGCGCAAACGAACAGGTCAGAAGCCTACATTGCGGAAACCGGTACTGGTGAAAGCACAAGGCTAAATATTTGATCAATCATAATCCATCCCGTGAACTGAAGAAACACGATATTTTTGTGACCATAAATAGTTTTGTTTCTTTTCGGGCATCATAAGTAATACAATATTTTTGAAGTAAGATTATCTCATTATAAGTAGCATGCCATTTGATGAAGTAGTAGTATAATTGTTATAAGCTGGTCAAGTCAGTGGAAGGATAGTTACCGGTACTTGTTCTGTTTCAGGGCGCCTTCTGGGGAATGATGATCGGTCTGGTGGTGGGCATGATCCGCTTCTGTGTCGAGTTCTCCTACACCGTACCACCGTGTGGTTCAGGTACCTTCACCCAGCTGGGTTGCTAGGGGTCCTCCGTGATAGTGATGTCGTGGCATGCCTCCTGAGAAGGTATGAGTGAGAAGAAAACTTGCTGAAACTGCACCAGATGCCTAGTGAATTGACCTTGACTGTCTCGATCAGCCTTCTGTAAGGTCGCAAGGGCCTACATAATGTCGTAGCTTTGAGCTCGAAGATGGATACATATATAATTTCATCTATATACACGCAATTACTTGCTATTGGATGCTTGAAAACCCTAATTATATCTGCTGTTGCTATGACATCATAAAGCAAGTATGTTTCTTACCCACGTATGTTGCTTACAGAGCCGTTTCTTGATCCCCTTTCTAGATCTTCTACAATATATTGGTTCAGAAATGGCACCAAAAATTAGGCTGAGACTGTTAACTGAAGGGTAGAATTCATAGAAGGGGTTGCGACTACGGTCTCAAGGATGTTAGAAATCCACGCACTTGACAAGTGTAATCCGTTTACCTGGAGAGCGCCGAAGTCTCGGCCACCACCAACCAGAGTAAAGGCTATACTTGCGAACGGAAGAAGCTAGCTTAGCCTATTTGTATCTTAACATCTAGATAAATTCAGGCCAAAATAAAAATGGTTAGACTGAACGCTGTTCACTACCGCCCATAGCTGGCCCCAATACCGCCCATAAAGGCCCCAACGGTCAAGACTTCTTGTTCTCCACCTGGGACATTTCGATTCGTTGCTTATAGATGGTCGTGCCAATCCACCACTGAGAAACTCTATTTATTGTGCTTCCATTTAATCTCAAACGACAGGACCCAAGGTGATGTCGTGTAGACTAAGAAACTGGACTGTAGAATATGCTTATATGTGCGTTTCCTTCTGATCAACGTCCTTGGCCAAGTCCTAGTGATCGGGGTTTGACTGGTTCATGATCCCCTGTGTTGGTGCGATAGGCGATTGCGCTTAGGCGGACATCCTTCTAATCAACCTCTGAAGACTTGACTTTGGCTGACCCCGATGTCTTCAGACAAGGAGGACAAGAGGCCGGACTGGATAAAAACGCTGGTGTTTGACGTTCACTTCCTGCACTTTGGTGTCATCTTGTTCCTGATCGTGTTGGCCAGTGTGATCGTCATCTCATTGCTCACCGAGCCCATACCGGAGGAATGTGTAAGTTATGACGCAGAGGGGGGGGGTTTGACTTATGGCTTTAGTGTTATGAAACTAATAAAGATAAATTTTGGATACACAGGCCTATACCTAAGTGTGTTATCAGGGTTAAGGGTGTATAAGAGGTGGCCGATTTTTATTTTTGTATTGTCTAGCAGAATATAAATTGAGCTGACAGAACCCTATTTTTCACCCGTGCTATCCTCTTTGTAGCCTTTAGTTTTAACTGGGCTATACTATTTGTAGGTATATACCAACTAGCCTATTCATGTGCAGGTTTCGAATCATTAAATATTCAGTTCTAATCTAACAATGTTGTTGACAGGATACATGCACATTTGAGCACACAGGTTGGAACCTGAAGCGCAGTTTAGCCGGATCATTCATGCTGCAATCACAAATTAATACTTCAATAATGTCACCCCTGGAATCTGGGTTAAGGGTGCTGCTTACGAAAAAAATTGACCATATTTTGGCATCCCTGGCCTTGCGTCCCTAGACGAATTTTTAACATCGTTTCCTTATTTCAATGCTACACAGAAAGCCTTGACCAACAATAATCACGCTAGTTTTCTCTCTGTTACCTTTATATCACTGAACCTCCCAGTTATATGACATACATGTTTGGTGTTGTCAGCTGTACCGGTTGACTTTCTGGTCGCGGCGAAGCACGGAGCCAAGGAAGCCGCTGCCCCAGACACTGCTGGAGGAGGAGAAGAACCCCATCCGGACAGGTAGAGTAGAACAGTCTTATCTCGATAAGCCAGAGCATGTTAGGAGAGAAGTAGTTTGATGAACAAATGACAGTATTTGTAGGGGTGAGTGTCGCCACCGAGAGGGCTTGCCCCCCAGATTTTCGAAAATTGAAGGAGTGGCCCCCACTTTTGACCGGGAGTGCTGTTGAAGATGACTAATTTTAGTACTGAAATGTTTCTTTTGCTTTTTTATTAGACTGCACCGATGTTTATTACGACAAAGGTGCTATACTTTCCTACCTAGCTGACCAAACATCGGGACACATGAACATATGCTTGCATTGTTGGCTGTGCCCCCCTCGCTCGAAAATCCGTGTCAGTGCCATTCGTTATCCCATCATTGTGCTTAAAGACATTAAGTATATCCATTCCAGTGAGGAACATTCAAAAGTGGAGTCACGAAACAGCCAATATTTGACGTGGCGGTATTCGAAAGTATCCTGTCTCTGCCACAGAAGCTCCGAGCAGCAGCGGGCCTCCGTCGGCGGCGCGGCGTCTCTTTAACGTGGTGTGCGGGGTGGAGGAGAAGCACGGGGCGGACAAGCCTGTGGACCCGCGAGACAACCTCTCCGAACAGGAACGGGCAGCCGCCGACGCCGACCTCTTGTACGAGTCGCCCAAGCAGAGGACGTGAGTCTGAAGGAGGCGGGCAGCGTGTTTAGATATTGCAGGGCTGGGTGTAAATGGTGTAAACTGGCTCGGAAACGCCAGTGAAGGCCGCTCATTTCTACCCCATGGCAGATATACCTGAATTGCAAGTGAACCTGATGTCAAACAAAAGCGAAAACAATATCTATAGAGATAATGTAGGAATAATTGGGGTACTTTGGCTTTGATAAGACTTAGCAAAACCTCAGTTCAATCAATGTTCATATCTTCCTGAACCAACCGGAAAAAAACAGATCGCGTTTTTTCGAGCTTACCCTGAAGTCACCGCGCTTTACTTGACTGACGCATTGTTCCTTTCACAGAGTGGTCAACGTGCTGGCTATCCTCTCGATGGCAGTGGCTGTCGGCATGTACACGTATTATCGGTGAGGACCCGCTCAAGGCTCAAGGATCAGCACGCTTCTCTTACCTCTGTAAACGCTCTGGCCGAAGACGCCGCGTGGTTGTGAGATAGCGACAGCTTCTAGCCGCACTTTGTAGATCTGACGAGATAGTTGGTTCGCGGTTCATGTGCAGCAGTCACCAATTGATACAGGCTACAATCTCAACATGATGTCCCATTTACCTCTACATGAACAACTATTTTTCCATGCATGTGTTAGCATGAATGACTTTGAACATTCCTGTGACAGTAGGTCGCGTTTTGATAAAGGGAATGCTTGATTTAAAAGTTCATGTTTTAAACTCGAAGTTTGTTTCAGAATTATCCATTTAACCATTCTAAAATACATATCTCCTCGTTCTATTTCACAACATTGAAGGAACTTTTTGTACTGGCGTTTTCCCTTAGACTTGAATAGGGGAGCTCGATCCTTTTTGAGCAGGCAAGATATAAAATATGTGTCTACATAGCGTGCGTGTATTTGTTGTATGTTCTCATTTTGTGATCACATAGTGTAGGTATGTTCTTATTATCAGCCCATGTAACAGGAGCAATTCTAAGGGTGAACAGTAATAAAGTTATTTACTGGATTCATCATTTGTAACATTTTTACCTACTTTGCATGTTGACCACAGCTATTTTTTTAATATTCTCTCATCTTCATGCAAATATACTTTTGATTCTTAAGCGGGTTTCATCATTCAGCAAGCAAGCAATAAGCAAGTTTTATTTTGAAGCCATACTTGTGTCTTTGCATATGCAAGAGCACAATTTGTGTCCCGATACAAGGATGACAGACCCGGAGGGGGACTCATTTCGTGTTAATCTACCGCCACTGCCAGATCAAGTCGAACAAATAGCAGAAGCCCACAGCGGCTTCAACTCCATCGTATTCAGGTCTTCTTACAGTTAGCCTGTATTCACGGCAGCAGAAGAGACGAGCAGAAGCTTCGTCACTTTCAATGTAATTCAATCTCAAGCACTTGTACGCCAGAAATATGCCGATGTAACGGCATTAAACTTTGGATGTCATTACAGTCTTAGAATACACTGTTTGGCTTTATGGGATCCTATCCGTAGAAAAAAGTTAACACGGGAGAACTACAACCATGGAAGTGATCCCAAATCGATGGTTGAGTTGGACTCAGTAACTGTTCTCCTGTCCAATCGGATGTTCTTTTGTGAACAGATATTGTAATTCTACTATGGTTGTAATTATATCGTGTTAATGGACCACCTCACTATTTTGAACCAAAGATGTAGCAATAAAAATATCAGAGTCCTGGATTCACTATCCACCTTTAACCTGCGCCCCAGTGGGCCTCCGAGCCACCTTCACCATGTTGGGTGGGGGGGGTTGATTGAACAGTAGGGTGGGTCATACTCATGATAAAAATAAAATTTCCGTATTTTAACTCGGTACTACGATTTTATTATGCGAAATTCAATTCTAAGAAAATTTCTTCTTATACATTTTGGTGAAAAATTACTTAAAAGGTTGCAAAAACGAACATATGTGTTTTTGAAGTTATGGGTAGAGAAGTTTTAGGATAATGCCCACTCTCGCAGGCAGTGTGAGCTTTCTAGAGATCGCGAGCTGTCAAGTTCAGCCATGCAGATCACAAATTCAGGTTGCACGTGCCTGGGTCGTTTCCAGTGCACCTTTGGGGGAGGGGGATCCGGGACATATAATGAGAAAACACAATTTGTTTATAAAAATCGGTCTAAATCTAATAAAACTGGGTAATATGTCACTGCGTTCAGGGGCATGACCATATTGCTTCCCCTGGATCCGTCCCTGGCACGTGCACTTGATAAAATCTGAACGCGAGAAGAAATGGATAAAAGGCGGCGAAATCACACAGTGTTCAGAGTCTCTGGTTTCCCGGCATAACGTATAACACAGTGTTCAGAACCTGAGCTTCGTAAAGCTTAGGTATATCTACATATTTAGCAAATTTGTTAAACAAATCGCCATGATATAACTATTATGTTTACTTCCCGCTCATTCTAAGTAGTCACGTCATCCATGCTTTTTTAGTTGCTTCTTCAGTAACACCGGTACAGACTTGTGAATTTATTTTGTATGCAGAACTCATCCTTATCTTCCCTACAGGAATTGATCTTATTTGATAGCTCCCAAGACAAGAAAGGGCCTGACCTCAGGGTTGGTAAATTACCTGGGGAAAGGGAGAGACATGTTAGAGACGGAGCTCCAACCCTGAGATCTTCTCTTAAGAAAGCGTTACAGATAAGAGATGAGAAATTTCTCTCCACTGGAAAGGATCCCAGAAGTGTTGATATGAGTGTGATAATGGACACACAAGTGAGAGATATTATCATACTTTGATCTAAGTCTTACTCACAGTTCATGGCCCCAGTAACAGTGAAATCTCGTGCAATTAAGAAGAGGTTAATGGATGCTTGGGTCAAGGCCGGAGATATCGTCAGATACAGAATCACAAATAAAGATCAGATCAGTCGATTTGATGATAAACTTGACACATTGCTCGACATCACAGTATGTCAGTGTGTGATTGAGCCATGTCTTGGAGCCTGCTCCTCTTCCTGTCCTGGATTCCAAATCAACTGTAACTGTCCCAAGCAGAAGCTCCCAGTGTTGGAGCTGGAGCGGATTTATAGGCAACGGACCAAGAAGGGTGAGAAGTCCGGGATGATGATGTCTGTGAACCGGGTGGAAACGGAGAGACTAAAGAAAGCTGAGAAGAGAAAGCAGGAAACGACGTTGAGAGAGGAGAGGACCAGAAAGAAGAAGCTGCAGAGGGAAGAGCAACTGATTTTGCAAGATGAGGAGATGTTTTTCCCCCAAGTACAGTGGATATCATTTTTGGATGAGCCCACTTAGTCCCCGACTCGGGATCAGACAACAACAATGATATAACAGACATGCTCAAGGATACTGAGCCATGCGACACATGTGCTTCATCTCCCAGCACTAGCACTGATAAGAGGAATTATAGCCAAACACGCTGCAGCGGCCAGTTTAAGGTTCCAGAACTCCGCTGCTCAGACAGCAGTAACATGCTCTGCCTTCCTGAGAGATCTGATGGAAGCTGGGCACGTTTCAAAGAATAAGTCGTATCCTGCTCTCGATAAAAATAAAGTTATTTTTCTTTCTTCCAGAACTCTACTCCTCAGACAGCAGTAACATGCTCTGCCTTCCTGAGAGATCTGATAGAAGCTGGGCACGTTTCAAAGAATAAGTCGTATCTTGCTCTCGATAAAATGAGTGTTCGCTTTCTTTCTTTTTATCGAGAGCAAGATACAACTTATTCTTTGAAACGTGCCCAGTTTCCATCAGATCTCTCAGAAAGGCAGAACATGTTACTGCTGTCTGAGTAGCAGACTTCTGGAACCTTAAGCTGGCCGCTGCAGCGTGTTCGATTGGCTATAGTTCCTCTTATCAGTACTATTGCTGGGAGATGAAGCACATGTGTCACATGGCTCAGTATAATTGAGCATGTCTGTTATATCATTGTTGTCTGATCTGGAGTCGGGGACTGAGTGGGCTCATCCAAAAATGATATTCACTGCACTTGGGGGAAAAACATCTCCTCGTCTTGCCAAGTCAGTTGCTCTTCCTCTTCTTGATATCACGATATTTCACTGTTACTGGGGCCATAAACTGTGAGTTATACTTAGACCACAGTATGATAACATCTCTCACTACTGTGTCCATTATCACACTCATATCAACACTTCTAGGATCTTTTCCAGTGGATAGAACTTTCTCATCTCTTATCTGCAACGCTTTATTAAGAACAGATCTCAGAGTTGGAAGCTCAGTCTCCAACATGTCTCTCCCTTTCCCCAGGTAATTTATCAACCCTGAAGTCAGGTCCTTTCTCGTCTTGGGAGCTATCAAATAAGATCGGTTCATGTAGGGGAGATAAGGATGAGTTTTGCATACAAAATAAATTCACAAGCCTGTACCGGTGTTATGGATGAAGCAACTAAGAAAGCATGGATGACGTGACTAGTTAGAATGAGCGGGAAAGTAAACACAATAGTTATATCATGGCGATTTGTTTAACACCCGCACTGGAGGGGGTCTGGCACTAACGCGCACTGGAGGGGGGCCTGGTAGGCCCTCCCCTAAGATCTCGGAAACTAAGAGGGTTAGAAAAACGCCACTTGGTAGGTGGTTGGGGGCTATAGTGATCTACATGATGACCAATTTTCATTGACCTAGGTTAATATCTTCAAGGTCAAACGAGGTCGTAAAGGTCAAATATTGGCCATGCTGGGATCGATTGGTAAATGCTGTGATTATGCAGGAAAATGGCGGGAATAAGCTAAAGGCGGACAAGGTTCATAGAGAAGAGGTCTCAAAGAGGCTTCCCCACAACTTTTGAGTCAAGGTCATTCAAGGTCATTAACCTTTAAGGTCACCATATGGTATACTACTTATTATTTACACTTTGACTAACACTGTAGCCACTGTTTGGCGGGAAATGAGGATTGACCTTTCCCAATGACCTTTGACCTTGACCTTTGACCTTGACCTTTGTATTGGGGTACCCTACCGATGACGTCATAGCATAATATATGTCAGACGGGGTAAAGTCATTTGGCCGGACGCAAAGTGGTCAGTGACCTTGAAAGTGCAGATATGACCTTGACCTGTAACCTTGACCTTGACCTTGACCTTGACTTTCATGTGAAGTGACCTTGACATATAGTCCCGCTTATATGACGTTATGACGTCACCACTCGGTCTTCAATGCAAGCTAACTGGTCCGACCGCGCGTTTACGGCGATCTCAAAATGCAGGTCTAACTTTGAAAGCCTATAAGTCAAAAAATTTTCGGCCGATTTTCAAAAAGTCTTCACCAATCGACGTGCTATTAAATTCTGTTAAATGTGGCCACGTTTCGTTTTTCGGCTACAAGCGGTTCTCCGGCCACCTTGGAAAAACAGGTGGGGGGCCTCCGAGGCCCCCCTCCAGTGCGCGTGTTAAAGTACAAAGGAAGAATACGTTGTTAAATTGTATCTGATTTGCGTCAAATAGCCTAGTTGACCCAAGACGGTGTTTTTACCGACGTGAGCGCTTAGTATGCTGGCTAATCTTTGGGATGTCACAGCGCCCCACTCCGCAGTGTCTCAAAAATGGTTTTGGACTGGGATACTGAGTGTAAAATTCACGTTTGAACATATGGTAGACGAGTGGCAAGTTCAAACGGTGTAATGTTGTAGGAGTTTGTTTAAACTCAATTGCATCCCTTGTTCTAGATGTTCAATCTCAATCAATAACTACACTGGAAATTGGGTGACTATGGTTCTGTATTGTGGAATCGCCAGTGCAGTGAAGATATGCCATGAACGTAAAAACTGTCAACAAACACACAAACAACGTTCATTAGACACAACATGCCGTTAATCACAGGTTCAAACCCACAAACCTCAAAACATTCAACATGCATTCCGATCTCACATAGGAAGTATAAACAGACAAATACCAAACATTAATTTAGCTTCGGTTGACTAGAATAAGAAATCAGAGAGAAAACAATAAGTACGGGAGAGACAGATCAGTGACCAGATCAGATACCTACTTCGTCCGGGTGTAGAGGGAGATGGTCTTTTGTCCTGCTGACGGATTAATCTGTCTCCAATCTCAGGCAATGTGAGACCAATAATGTCAGCCAATAGCGACACTTCAACTACACACACTTAACGTAACATTAATGATCTGTAAAGGAGAAGTGAAAGCAATTAGAAGAGCATACTTAAACGCACACACACGCATGCAAACAACCGACCATCATGCACCTTTTTCGATGGCGGCAACATGGCTCCCCAAATTTTTGGCCAAAAATTTCCTCTTCTTCAGTAAGGTCCCCGCAACAAGACCGGTCCATTCACCAAGCTGCTCAGCTCGCTCGTCTCTTCAGCTTCCCTGACGGGTAATCTCACGCCCTGGTCTTCATACAGGGATACTCACCACTATACACTAAATTACGTTGCATAGCGAAACCCAGCGGAGTTTAACAAGAAACTAACATAATGTGCCATCTTCTGAAGCACTTCAGGTTCAGAAAAACCAAACCGTACCACTCAGTCACAACTAGGCTAGCGTGACGTCACGAGTCACTATGATCGTCCCGCTCCATCAGTCACTGATCTCACATTGAACGTCCTGAACTGTTCTTTCATCGTAATTCACTGTGTATCCGCGGCCTTTGCGCAATGTCACGAAACAATGTCACGGTATCGACACACAACTTGTCTGTGACGACTGTTACACAGCAGCAGGTTCTGAATCAACGTCTGGGTTCTTCAGAAGCAATATGAGCCGGTGAATGGGTCTATCGTACTGCGCCTGTTTTATCTGTACGCGCACTTTACGCACGAGCCCGTCGCTGCTCGGGTATGTCGCCACTATTCTACCTATTGGCCAGCTAATTCTTGGAGCGGCGTCGTCGACTACCACTACGACGTCTCCTTCTTCAAGGTTGGGCTGTAGACGTTGCCACTTTCTTCTTTCTTGGAGGGTAGGCAGGAACTCCTTCCTCCATCGCGTCCAGAAACTGTTCGCCAGGAACTGCACCCGCCTCCAGCGACGAGCAGCATACAGGTCATCCACACAGAACCTTCCAGGAAGAGGACACACTACTTTGGACTTGAGGGTTAGTAACTGCTGAGGGGTTATTGGTTCTAGAGTGTTAGCATCTGACATACTAGTGTAGGACAACGGTCGACTGTTCACGATAGCCTCCGTCTCCACCATCACTGTGCGAAGCAGTTCGTCGTCGAGCTGACGACCGTGCGTGTCCAAGATGCTGCTGAGGACAGCTCTCGCCGTTCTGATTTGCCTTTCCCATACGCCTCCCATGTGACTTGCATGAGGCACGTTAAACCGAAACTCCACCCAGTCGCAGTTCTCCTTGAGGAGCTCTTCCTTGATTCTCTGGTGGTCAGCTTCTTTCAAGGCAGCTTCCAAGATACTCTTTCCGCCGATGAAATTAGAGCCCTGGTCACAGAAGAGGCGCCTCACTGGACCCCGACGACCTATGAAGCGTCTGTACGCGTTTAAGAACGCATCAGACGTCATTGAATTTGCCGTTTCAAGGTGGATTGAGCGGGAGCTCAAGCACGTGAAAATCACGCCCCAGCGTTTCACCTCACTCCGTTTCTCCCGGATATAAAATGGCCCGAAGTAATCTACAGCACTAAATGTGAATGGCTCGGCTTCTTCCACTCGCTCTTGAGGGAGATCTGACATCTTTTGACAACATGGTGTGCCTCTTAACCGGATGCACTTTGTGCAGCGCAGGATACACCTTGAGACGGCCGATCTGCCCCTCACGACCCAGTACCCTGAAAGTCGAATTTCACTCAGTGTGGCCTCCCGTCCTGCGTGCTTCAGTTGGTTATGCACGTGCGCTACAACAATATCCGTCACATGTGAGCGGTTGGGCAATATTACTGGATGAGCCACTTCAGCAGGTACATCTGCTCTCTGAAGTCGTCCCCCAACACGCAGTAAGCCATCTCTTCCGATGAACGGATCCAAACGATGGAGCGCACTTTCGCTCTTCAGGCCTTTCTTGGCTTCACCTCTTTTGGTCTTGGTTCTTTGGTAACCCTCCAATGTCTTGAATTCTTCCTTGAATTCCTCTATTTGCAGGGATCTGAGGATTACCATCTCTGCCTCTTTCAGTTCTCCAACATCGAGTGAGATTTTCTGCCCAGCTGACCTCTTCAAATCGTTCTTGACAGGCTCAGGCGTCCCTGTCTTGCTTCTCACGTGATTCTGCAGAATCCTCCTGTAACGTAGCAGCACTGCAACTGCTCTTTTGGCTCTGAACCAGCTCGAAAAATATTTGAGACGTTCAGGCAATGCTGTATATGGAGCAGCTGCGTCAGACACTTGCCTGGCTTCAGTAGATAACACTGAAGACGTCTTGACCTCTGGGTCGCCTTCAAGGACTTCTGGCTGCGTCTCATCGGGGGGGAACATCTCCAGGTTCTCTCAGAAACGCTGGCCCATGCCACCATAGGTCATTGTGGATCAACTCTCTCACTCCTGCACCTCTTGATGTGAGGTCTGCAGGGTTGTCCTCCGAGGCAATGTGTCGCCACTGAGTTGGGGATGTTGCTTGCCTGATCTGCTGAACACGATTTGAAACGAAGACGTGAAACCTTTTGGTCTCATTGTTAATATATCCCAGGACCACCTTACTGTCGCTCCAGAACACTTCCTTTAGTTCTGCGATCCCCAGCTCTTTCCTAAGAAAGCAACTGGCCTTGACCGCAGAGACGGCGGCTGTTAGCTCCAAACGCGGCACAGTCATCGGGCGTTTTGGGGTAACGCGAGCCTTGCTCATAACTAGTGAGGATGACGTCAGTCCTTCCTCTGTGATGGTCCTCAGATAGCTACAGTGGCCATAGCCACTCAAACTAGCATCGCAGAAGTGATGCAGCTCATATGCCCTGATACACTCCGACTTGTAGGACGAGTAGCATCTTGGGATTTCTACCTGAGACAGATGGGGAATGTCCGCCTTCCACGATTCCCACGCCGTTAACACATCCTCCGGCACAGGTTCGTCCCAGCTGCATCCGTCGCAGCACAGCTGTTTAAGCATCTTCTTGCCCTGCAAGATAAATGGTGAGATGAAGCCCACAGGATCAAACAAGGAACTGGTCATAGAGAGGAGTCCCCTTCTGGTTGCCGGTTTTTCCGACAGGCTGAGGTTGTAGCGGAAGACATCAGACCTCAGATCCCAAGTGATACCCAGCGCCTGTTCCAGCAGCGGTTGTTCAAGGGTGAACTCCACTTCCTGCAGGTTCTTGGCGAGGCTGAACACAGGCAGCTTCCGCAGCACTTTGGGATCGTTCGAAACGAATTTGTGTAGGTTAAAGCCTCCACTAGCACACAACTTGATTGTGTCCGTC
The DNA here is from genome assembly GCA_034440635.1 of Lepas anatifera. Taxonomy (NCBI): domain Eukaryota; kingdom Metazoa; phylum Arthropoda; class Thecostraca; family Lepadidae; genus Lepas; species Lepas anatifera. The sequence continues at coordinate 183,744 of JAOTON010001305.1, forward strand.
GCAAGCCTGGCGGCAGATTCTTCATCTGGAGTGGAGGTAAGTCCATCGTCAACATAAAAATTTTGACGGACGAACTCAGCTGCTGCTTCACCACAGGCTGACTCGTACTTGTTGGCCGTTTCGTTCAGTGCATACATCGCGCATGCCGGCGATGATGTTGCCCCGAAAAGGTGGGTGGTCATCCGATATTCTGTAGGTTCGGATGTCAGATCACCTTCACTCCACCATAGGAAGCGCAGCAGGTTTCTGTGTTCTGTGTTCACACCGACCTGATTGAACATTCCCTCCACGTCACAGCTTAGTCCCACCTGGTGCTTCCTGAAGCGCATCAGCACGCCTGTTAGGTTGTTTACAGTGTCCGGTCCTTGCATGAGCTGTGAGTTCAGCGACGTGCCTTGATGTTCGGCACTGCAGTCAAACACGATTCGGATTTTCTCCTTCTTCGGATGATATACCCCATGATGCGGAACGTACCATACTTTGCCATCGTCATTTTCCAATTCATCGTGAGGAACTAGCTCTGCGTAGCCCTTGTTCAGCATCTCGTTCATAAACGTTTCGTAGTCTTCCCGAAACTTCGGGTCTTTTGACAGCCGTCGTTTAAGACCCATCAGTCTCTTCATTGCCACTGGTTTGTTGTTCGGAAACTTGAATGATGGGTCCTTCAATGGGAGCGGAAGCTCGAAGTGGCTGTCCTCACGTTGGTGGATTCCGTTTTCGATCATGTTGACGAACTTGATGTCTTCCTGCGAAAGCTTCTTCTCTGCAAGAGCATCGTGAAAGTCAGACTCAAACAGGTGCAGTAGATGTGCTGGGCTCACCTCATGTGTGCTGATCTTGAATGCGAAATGGCATGCTGTGCGTCCGTTTCGCTTTTCACTGGCCGGTCGAGGGGTGTCCTGTTCCGACCGAGGGCAGCCCACCAGACCCACGACACTCCAGCCAAGCGCAGTTCGCACTGCCCAAGGGGCTTCGTCATCATCTCCAGAAACAACCTCCTGAGGCTTGACAGCTCTAGGGCAGTTCACTCCGATGAGGATTCCTACATCCGCCTCGCTGAAGTATGGGGGAAGGTCCTCTGCAACCCTTTCCAGATGTGTCCATTTCTGAACAGTGTCCTTTCTCGGAATCAAGCTTCGTTCAGCAGGTATGTCGGCACGCGAGAACGTCGTTGGCAGATCAATTTCTGCACTCCCGTCAGTGGCTTGTACAACCAGGTCCTCATAGGCGCAGCTCCTCACCACTGACTTTCCGGTCATTGTGCTGAGCTGAAGGTAGGCCACTTCTCCATCAGCATGAATCTGATCTCGAACCGTTTCCTTGATGAAGCAGGCGTCTGATTGCAGATCCAGTAGAGCATAAGTCACAATCTCATGCTCCGGATGTTTCTTCTGCCTAAGTCGTACTGGGACGACCATTGAATGCGCACACGAGGAGTACTCTTCACTGACGTTCACTTGTAGTGATGTGGCTCTCGTCTGAGTCCCTTCATCTTTGCACGATCTCCGGGCGCTTTCCCTTGACGTATTTCCTAGGCTGTCATCATGCAGCAAGGTCGGATGAAGTCGACTGCACTTATCACAGCGTCTCTTTCTATTACAAACGCGCCACACGTGTCCTGGTTTAAGACATCCGCGGCAAAGACTGTGTTTCACGACTTCCGCATGTCTATCGGCGATGCTCATTTTCCCAAAGTCTTTGCAGAACTCTAACGCGTGCTGAAGCCCACACACACAGCATTTGAGAGTTCTAGTTGTTTGTCCATTCCTGCTCATAGTTCCAGAAGCAGAATTTGCTCCATCAGATACGGCACCAGCTGCGGTAGACGCAAATGTTCCAGCCTTGCTCCGTGCTGTCACCCTCCTGGATGATCGGTTAGACGTGTCAACATCTTCTGTGGCATGAACACTGACAGGACCATTTGCTACTCTTGCCTCCTTCCTTAAGAAAATAACGAACTCTCTTAGGTCAGGGTAGTGACCTGAAGAGCCCCGGGGAGGCTCATACAACCTTTCATCAACGATGCGCTCCCAACGGCTCACAATATACTTCGGCAGCAGGTTCAGGATCTTGGCATTCTCGCTTGAATCACCAAGTGCCTTCAGACCGGTCACAGTGTCGGACGCGACCTCACAACTCTCCAAGAAATCGGCAAGCTGAGTGAGAGCCTTGCCGTCACCTGCGCTGATTCTGGGCCATTTACGCAAACGCCTCTTGTAGGTGGCTGCGGTCACAAAGTCGTTCCCATAGCGATCAGTTAGCTTTTCTTTGGCTCTGGCATAGGCATCCTCTGAGCGCAGGTGAAGAAATCCCTGGATGGCGTTCCGAGCCTCACCGCCGGTGTATCGAGCCAGAAAATGAAGCCTCTCAGTGGGCGACGACGTACGTGCTTCAATGTAGCTTTCAAAGGACTTTCTCCATAGGTGAAACTGTTCGACGTCGCCTCTGAATATCTCAGGCTCCAGAGCGGGTAGGTTGTTTTTCTTCATCTGTTCAGATAGAAGGCCGACAAGTCCCGTCAAAGCATCCACATCTGATGCTGGCTTCGGTTGAGAATAGCCTACTTGATCCTCTGTTCTGTCTGGCACGTTAGCGATGGCAGGTCCTGCACCTGCAGTGTTAGTGTTGTGAAGCAAGGGACGAGCTGTGAATGATGAAGCTTCATCATTTGCTCGTGTCAGAAGTTCGGGAATTACTGTCTGAACTGGTTGTGCTTGAGATGTGGCAAACTTCTCTGGCGCACCGTTCAGGTCTCTCTCAAACTTCTCCACAACCTCAGTCTTCAACCGGTGTATTTCCATTTCAGTACGGATCTCTAACTCTTCCTCCATCCACTTCAGCTCCTGCTGCTGTTTCTCCAGCTGACGTTTCTTCTCTAGCATTGCTAGCTTTGCGGCAGCCTCAGCCTTTCGGTGTTCATCTTGTGCTCGCATGAGCTTCAAGCCAGATCTCACTGATTTGCAGGAACTGGATTTTGCCGATTGGCTTGCGATGGAAGAAGCTGGTGTATGTTTCTTTCCTTTCAGATCTGTCTGCCTTTCTTGAATCAAATTCTTCATCCTGTTAAATCTCTCCATGACTTCATCATGATCTCTCTCATGTTTCTCCATGTCTTCCCCTGGCATGAGATGTTGCAGGTCCAGCTCCGTTTGTACAAAGGAGACGTAGGTGTGCATCCAATTATCCAATGCTTCTTTATGGATATCAGGGAGAACTTCAGTACCATCCTCGCTCAGGATTTTGGTAGCAGATCTTTTCAGGTTCTGAAGCTGTCGTTTATAGACTTGCAGCTTCGTTTCTGCCTGAAACTCTTGGCCCGCTTCTGTTGGCTTCAGTGCTCTGCCCGATCTAGACCTGGCGCCACCTCCAGCATGTTTGTCTTGATCCATTCTGTGCCACTGGGCGTTATCTAATCAAGAATATCTAGAGGCACTACAGTTAGCTGTGGAGACAGTTAGTCAAACTGCTATGTTTGGCACAGGATACAGGATGTGAAACACTACACAACACTAAATACAAGGATTAAAGACACTACGTTTAATAGAACCATCACAATTCATTCTAGAGTGATGGTGATCAAGGTTTGATACCATTCCAACCACAGGTGGAGATTTTTTACTGTTCTAGATGTTCAATCTCAATCAATAACTACACTGGAAATTGGGTGACTATGGTTCTGTATTGTGGAATCGCCAGTGCAGTGAAGATATGCCATGAACGTAAAAACTGTCAACAAACACACAAACAACGTTCATTAGACACAACATGCCGTTAATCACAGGTTCAAACCCACAAACCTCAAAACATTCAACATGCATTCCGATCTCACATAGGAAGTATAAACAGACAAATACCAAACATTAATTTAGCTTCGGTTGACTAGAATAAGAAATCAGAGAGAAAACAATAAGTACGGGAGAGACAGATCAGTGACCAGATCAGATACCTACTTCGTCCGGGTGTAGAGGGAGATGGTCTTTTGTCCTGCTGACGGATTAATCTGTCTCCAATCTCAGGCAATGTGAGACCAATAATGTCAGCCAATAGCGACACTTCAACTACACACACTTAACGTAACATTAATGATCTGTAAAGGAGAAGTGAAAGCAATTAGAAGAGCATACTTAAACGCACACACACGCATGCAAACAACCGACCATCATGCACCTTTTTCGATGGCGGCAACATCCCTTACTTAAAGTTTGCGCTTTTTTCATCCAAATTTCCTTCCTTCCACACTAGATGATTTTATATACACTAGGATTATTGAATTATGCCAAAATAAATCCACTAGAAAATTGGGTTTAACAGGGAGAAAGAAAAAAGTAAATGGGAAATTCAGAGCGTCTGGGTGTCATTCTCTACTAAGCATTCTATGATTTTGATCATTGTGGCTCCATCACCATGGTCAAGGATGACACTCTCGTGTCAGAGGAATACAAACGGCAGAACATTAGGCTCTACCAATATCAGTAAGACAAATTTCTGGCCGCCACGAACTGGAATGACAAGAACTTTCAGGGGAAAAGAAAGCGGCGATGTACCGGGAGCAGAGCGGAAAAATGACGACGACGACCACAGGGCAGAAGTTCACTCAATTAGTGTGTCCCCATAGTACACTCCTCATAAGAAAAGGCAAACAATGGTGTGAGTCAGATTTCTGTTTCATATTCTGCCAGCACCTGTTATCGCCGAGGCTGCTGACTAGCGACCTTTCAGGGGGAGCCATCGATCTTTCAGAGGGGCGCCGCGACCATTTCAGGAGGCACCGAGGGTCGAACGAAGGAGGCACGTGCCCCCTTTGCACCCCTGGATCCGTGATTGATTCTCCCACTTTGGGGTGGCCATGTGAGGACTTGCGTGTCCCGTTCCTTAGTCCATCAGCTTTATCGCATTCAATGTTCCGAATTTTCAAACGGTAAACTGTCTTCACCCTCGGTGCTTAAAGCTCAAGCCCGATGCAATATGTTTGCTGCTGATGTTGCCACTTTGGAATTTCTTTAGCAAAATAACCGTGCATTCCTCTTTTTGCTGTGATTTATACACATTTTTGCTCCCCTGACATATTACGGTATTTTCTGTGTCCTTTAAACTGCATAAAAGTCATTCTTGAATCTATAAATTTCCAGCAAGAGGATATTTTCTCGTCCAATTTAACTAGGGCCTTCCCTGAAATGATCACAATACTACTTGAAAGGCCGATGACACCCCACTGAAATTTCGCGGGGAAGTCGTTTTGCATCACCCCCTAATGCTTGCCGAATATTGCAAAAACGTCGTTCAGTTCTTGAAAATCGGTACGGACTATACAACTTTTATTGTGCGTGTTTTGCAAGAATATGCCTTTAGCTCTTAACATCAGGGAACTATGGCCTCGTGACTGGAGGTATGTGAGGGTTATTTGGACATCAGGACACGTTTTCACACGAACCTCTCACGGCTCCTCTCCTCATAAAAAAGTCACACAAAAAATTCCAAAATTCAATGAAAATGATGTGTGGACTCCATTGAATCATATCAGTGTTAATTATGAGTCAGAGCTGAGGGCCTATCCATAAATTACGTAACATGTGTTCTTATAATTTTAACCCCCCCTCATGGTAATACTTTCTTATGCCCTGTTGTAACATCTAACAAAACGGTCACTGCCTTCCCACCCCCTGTTTTTCCTTAGGTACTTTATGGACGGTCTCTTGCTTAGATCATCTTTTGATCCTGTCCTAGGTCAGAGCCTATAACTTGGGAAACTGCTTGAAATACATTAAAAAGCTTTGATTTATGTCGAACTGATGTGGTCAGGAAGGGTCTGGACGGGATTGAGATCGTACACGTGTATTGTCGATTACAACACAAACTATCCTATAATCAGAAACACCTCTCGATCACAGTGAGGACAACTCCGCACATGATCAGGGATAGAACGCTACCCCTTCTCCGAGCACCAGAAAAATGTTCCACAATAAATACCTGGGTAAACACATGGAGCTGCGCGCCTCGAGGTTCGGTGGGTGAGTGAGTCAGTGAACCCCTTTCCATGACCGCTACGAGGCGGGGATCCCTAAGATACGCCAAGGCGGTCACAAATGCGGGCACCCGGCCCATGTGTCATGTGTATGTGCATGTGTGTGTACGCGCGGAGAATGACGACCCACCGTCGCAAGGCGGGCCAAGAACATAACATTTGGTCACGATAGTGGCCTAAGTGGGAAGTAGGAAATGGGCGCGGATCCTACCGCTGACTAGCTGCTAACTAGCGCAAATAGCGTAGCCAATCCACAGCCATGCTTGAGCTGCCATTTAGCTAGCTTTGGTCCATCCCAGGTGACAATGGTGCGAGCTGCAACTGCTTTCTCATTTAGAGAAATCAAGACATTTGCCCAATAGCAGTCTGCCCTCGGAAAAATACTGGACCCGCCTCTGCGAGAGCACCTGTTACTGCGACGCGTCTGACCTTGCCCGCAGCGGTTCTTGGTCACATGAAGGGTCGTAATGCGTGGAATGCGCAGCGTACTACAGTTTACAACCAACGTGTCACGTGGGCGATCTGTGTATCAAGATGAATGAACGAATGACCTGACATCTGTTGTTGGGGAAACAGGGTATTAGTTCTGCTGGGTCATGTCGTGTGGCGCATGTGTCGAGGGTAACGCACCCTTAACCCGCGCCCCACCGGGGGTCGGCGCCACCTTCCCACCGGGGGGCCATCGTGCCCCTCTAACTCCGAAATATGGGCGTTGCGCAAATCTGAAGTGCAATGAAGCTCGCGTGATTGTAAGAAATTACTTGTGTTTTAGTGTCGGTAATGGTTTGACCTCGGGTCAATTAGGTCAGATCGGTATTTTACCAAATATGCAATGATTAAGCAACTGGGCATAACTCTTATGTCATTAGAGCTATTGAGGCCTGATAAAGTCATTTCGTGCATTGCGTACTTTTTCCGCTATGTGGACGTAAAGACCTCCCGCCAGTAATTTGACCGCAGAGGTCACCTCGTGCCTAATATGACCTGAGGTACGAAGGTCAAAAGTGACCTTGTGTATATCAAATGAAGCCGTGACAAGACAAAACGATGGTGTTTGTTTCGGCTCTAGTCAATTAGGTCAAAGTTATTGTCAAATACTGTTTTTGACTCTGCTGACCTTGGATGACCTTGGAAAGTCAAGGGCAAATATGACCCTGGGATCCGTGGGGTGTCAAAACGTTGTTCTGAGCAGTCTGAGTATTTGAATCATTTTTGTGGCTTTTATATCATGAATAGTTTTCCCATGCTTTTCAATGGGAGGGTCGCCTCGTGACCTGACCTCAGGGCACGAAATCGAAAATCCCGGATATCCTTGTGGACCCTGGAGGGGTCATGAAGTGTGGAAGTTTCAAATCGATCGACTTTGAAATGTGTCTTACAGAGCTCTAAAGGTGAAGTGAGGTGACCTTGGTTGCCTCGTCTAGTGACCTGACCTTGGGTGACCCGGGGTAAAAATTTCAGGGATGATGGGAAATGATGCAGTGAGGTGGCCCTCACCGCGGTTGCGCCGTTTTTTGCTTCCCAAACTTGGGGCCATCATCGTGGGGTTAAACACCCACGCCAATACTCGCTGTAATTGGGCAAGTGTGCCTGTTAGGAGTGGCCCTAATAAAAAGAATAAACGGAATAAAGTCACAATATTTAAACTTGATCGTTTGTCACTTTCTCGCTCTTCAACCACGTTTCATCGTTTTATAACAGCCTTTTTCGTTGGTAAGGACGTTTTTCGTTTTTCAATGACGATTTTTCGTTTTCTCGTTCTCGTTTTGTTCAGGCTCGTTCTCGTTCTCGTTTTGTTCTCGTTTTGCGCAGTTGATTTCTCGTTTTGCGCAGTGTAGCTAACCTCATAGGCGTAGGAACCGGGGGGGGCAGGGGGCCACTGGCCCCCCCCCACTTTCAGTAATGGGCCCCCGCAACGGAGATAAGAATATCAAGAACTGTAATATCAAGCAAGAAACTCTAACTGGCCCGATAGCTTGCCCCGGAACTCCGTTAAATTTACCTGTACCCCTAAACTAAGTTGAGGTCCTATGAGTCGATTTTAAGGTCCCCTGAGCTTCTGGGGCCCCTGATCTGGTCTCTGATGCCATACGAGCTAATCTGGGCCCCTTGAGCTGAACTGAGCGCCCCTGAGGTGGTTTGGGCAGCATGAACTGTTCTAGGATGCCTAAACTGAGCTAGGAGCCGTGATCTTGAACAGGGCCCTGTGAGTTGGCCAGGCCCTATATCCACCGACCTGGGGGCCCCTGAGCTGAGCTGGGACCGTAAAGTTAAGATTGTCCGTTGTGCTAATCTGGATCCCCTGTGATGCACAGACGACCCTAAACTTATCTGAGGCCCCTGCACAGTAATAGGGCCCCTGCCTTGAAATTGGGTTGTAAGCTTTAATTGAAACCCTGAACTGTTCAGAAACCCCATATATGCCGACAAGGGGCCCCTGGATGATCCGGCCCCTTAAGATTACCTGGTCATCAGAGCTAATATTGGCCTCTGTGTTGAACTGAGAGCCCCTGAGATGGTCTGGGACCCCCTATAAGGCTTTACAGCCACTGACCACTGAGCTTGAATGGGCCCCTTGAGATGTTCTGACAGTGGCGTAGCCAGGGGAGGGGGTCCCTGGGGTCTGCGGACCCCCTTGGGCTGACCTTATGCACTAAAAACACGACCATTGATCTCGGGGCCCCTGAGCTTGGTCTCGGGGGCCCTCCCGAGCTTGGTCTCAGGAGGCCCCTGATAATCGGTATCCAGGGCTCCAGAATACCGAATATTGATCTTGGGGGACCCTTAGGTTCAGTCTCAGGGGGTCCCGAGCTTGGCCTCAGGGCCCCCGAGCTTGCTCTCAAGGCTCCCCCTGAGCTCGGTCTCACGGTCCTTTCGAGCTTGGTCTCACGGGCCTTTCGAGTTTGGTCTCAGGGGCCCCGAGCTTGGTTTCAGGGCCCCCGAGCTTGGTCTCAGGGCCCCCGAGCTTGGTCTCAGGGGCCCCGAGCTTGGTCTCAGGGCCCCCGAGCTTAGTCTTAGGGGACTCCCGAGCTTGGTCTCAGGGGTGCCCCCAAGATTGGTCTCAGGCCCCCTCTCCCCGAGCTTAGTGTCAGGGGGCCCTCGAGCTTGGTCTCAGGGGGGCATCCGAGGGTATCTGATGCATAAGGCTGACCGTATGCACTGGAAAACACCAGCATTGGTCTCGGGGGCCCCTGATCTTGGTCTCAGGGGGCTCCCGAGCTCGGTCTCAGGGGACCCCCGATCATCGGTATCGAGGGCTCTGGAATACCGAACATTGATCTGGGGGCCCCTGAGCTTGGTCTCAGGGGCCCCGAGCTTGGTCTCACGGGCTTTCCGAGCTTGGTCTCAGGGGGCCCCCGATCATCGGTATCGAGGGCTCTGGAATACCGAACATTGATCTCGGGGGCCCCTGAGCTTCGTCTCAGGGGTCCCCGAACTTGGTCTCAGGGGACAACCGAGCTTGGTCTCATGGACCTTTCGATTTTTGGTCTCATGGGCCTTTCGATTTGGTCTCACGGGATCTCGAGCTTGGCCTCAGGGAACCCCCGAGCTTGGTGTCAGGGGACCCTCGAGCTTGGTCCCAGGGAGTATCCGAGCTTGGTCTCAGGGTCCCCTCAAGCTTGGTCTCAGAGGCCCCCGAGCTTGGTCTCAGGGGTTCAGGGCCCCCCTCGGGGTGCACCCGACTATTGATATCGAGGGACTCATAAGTGAGGCACGAGCATTGATCTCATGGACGCAGAGTTTGGTCTCAGGGGCCCCCAAGCCTGGGTTCAGGACCCCGAGTATCGGCATTGAGGGACTCCAGAGTACCGAGCATTAGTCTCGGGGGGGGCTCGAAATATTGATCTTAAGGGCCCCGGAACATCGGTGTCAAGTTACTCCCGAGAAAAGCGCGAGCATGGGTCTAAGGGTGCCCCTGAGCCTGATCTAAGTGGGACCCCGAGCTTGGTCTTAGAAGCCCCCCGGGCATTAGTACCAAGGGGCTCAGGAGTATTGGTCTCGGGGAGAGATTATTTTAGGGGCCTCCAAATGGTGATTTCGGAGGGCCCCCCGAAAGTGTGGATGCAGTGGTGTAGCCAAGGAGGCCCTAGGCGTCCGCAGACCCCCCTTGGGCCAGTCTGAACCACTGCAAAGAATTCTCTGATCACGGGGCCCCCAGATTCAGTCTCAGGGGCCCTGAAGATTTGTTCTCAGGGCGTCCCGAGTCGGCCTCAAGGCCCCCGCCCTCAGTCTCAAGGCCCCCGAAATCAGATTTCGGGGGCCCCCAGATGGTTGGTCTCAGGGGACCCAAAAGTCGGTATCAGGGGCCCGGGAGTCTGTCTCAGGAGAGGTGGGGGGGCGAGCTAGTCTCAGGGGCCCCAGAGAGTGGTTCTCAGGGCCTCGCAAAAGTCTATTTCAGGGGGGCCTCCGAGAGTCAGTCTCAGGAACGCCAAAGACTCAGTCTCAGAGGTGATTCCACCCCCCCTCCCCGTGTTTGTCTCAGGGGCGCCCTAGAGTAAGTCTCAGAGGGCTGTTGGAAGTCATTCCCAGTCCCCCTCCCCCACCCCAAAGACAGCCTCAGGGAACCCCAAGAGCTAATCTGGATGGCCACGATAGTCAGTCTCAGCGCCCCCCCCTCCAGAGTAAATCTGGAGGGCCCAATAATTAGTCTCAGAGGTGCTGCCGAATAACTAATCTCAGGAGCCCCGAGAGATTCTCAGGGGCCCCCAGTTTTGATCAAGAGGCGCCGTGAATCGGTCTGAGAGACCCCCTGAGATCTAATCAGGAGAGCGGCCGAAAATTAGCTTTGTGAGTGCCGCCAAGTGTTGGTCTTAGGTGGCCCCAGAGCTCAAATAAAAATTTTCAAAATCATATGCCTCGGAAAAAATGTATCTACCCCTATTGCTTACTAAAAAAGACAAATTGAAACATGTCCATCAGGCACCATTATCGAAGGAAAGGCAAAAATTAAACTAATTTTACCATAAGAGCAAATCGAACAGGGAATTTGGCACTTCAGTCAATTTTTTATCTATTAGCTTAACACCAATAACTACATTCCTAAATATTCTGAAATAAACAACCTTAAAATATTTTCGTAGGAAACCCGACAAACAAGGGTAATGACAGAAATCGATGAGCATAATCATCAAAGGAAAAATAGGTATGAAAGGTTGAAAATAACAATGACAGATCCAAGGCGATAGATATCTCAGGCGCCTTTTGTCTTGGTAATTTGCTCGTTTACAAGATAGCAAGGGTAAGAAAGTAACTGGATCTCAACAGGATCTATCGACGGAATAGAGGTTATGTAACGTTCGGGACACACTACATGTCCTTTGTACTTTTTTCGCTTTTTCCGTTTCTTTTGAAATTTCCTGATTAAAGAGTTCATGGATTCGACACCGGGAAATAATTGCTAATCATTTCCCGTAGAAGATAATTTCTACGTACTCAAAACGACTGACCTTCAATAACTTCATGTCTTATTACCAGAGTGAATTGAGGTAGGCTCGGGTGTAACATCATGCGCGCATCAACATTGAACTTCCCGAAATATGGCACAAAGCTGTTATTATAGCCACGCTACCATATAAGGTATGGGCCATCCTTAATATTTGGTGACCTTAGTTTACCAACATTTGGTCGGATCGAAAAAATCAAGCTATAAACAAAATAAGAATAAATGCTTAAAAAGGCATAACAGAATTTCCTTCGTGTGAATGTTAAAATACTATACAAAAGATATAGGAGATGGGCCCCGGTTACTAAGGGGACCCCCAGTCTGAGGCCCCCGACGGTAGTCGGACCCCTCCTTGGCCGAATCCTGTCTACGCCACTGTGTTCTGAGACTCTATATCAGACACCCTGGGACACCCTAAGCCTAGCTGGGGCCCTGAGCTAATCTGGGTACCCCTGTGCTTAAATGGGGCCCCTGATCTGGTATGGGGGTCCTGAACTTTTCTAAGGTCCCTGGGCTAAGCTGGGAGCCGTGAGCTTGAATGGAGCCCCCTGAGCTGGTATGAGAGGGGACCCTATATCAGCCGATCTGGGCCCCTGAGCTGAGCTGGCCTGTGCTGAACAAGAGCCCTGAGCTGGACTGGGGCCCCTGAACTGTTCTAGCGTCATTGAGCTAAGCTGGGATCCGTGAGCTTGAACAAGCCCCTTGAGCTGTTTTGAGACCCTACATAAGTCGACCTGGGGACCCCCGAGCTGAACCGGGCCCCTAAGCTAATCTGGCACCCTCTGCGAATCTTGCACTGGTCTGGGCCCTTGAGCAGACTGATCTAGGTTCCTGAGCCATGGTCTGGACCTTGGGGCCCTCCGAGATAATTTGGTGGCCCCTGGGTGGCATAGGCATAGGAACAGGGGGTCAGGGGGATACTGCCCCCCTTTTGAGGTGGCCCCCGCAACGTATATGCAAATATCAGCAAGTACGCTGCCTGCAAGGCCCTGGAGGAGGAGCGCTTCGTGAAAAAACCAAGGCACCTACTACCCGAGTGTTTCCAAATGAGTCCCGAGAACTGGTCCCAATCAAACTCCATCCCATATCAATACCAACACAAAGCATGAATCGGATACGGACCCCGTATCAAATGCCGAGCAACAGTCGTCCCTGAGCCGTTGAAAGGCGTGACGTCCTTCGATGCCAGGGTTATATGGCGTCGCCAACTATTTCCCTGTTGGGAGGGGTTTCTTGGGAGTCAAATTGCTCAAGGAATCTGCCGTGCCTTAAACCCGGGTTGGTCGCGTGGGCAGCAAGGCTGCTAACCACTATATCACCACGCCCACACCTACACAGCATCACAAAGCTGGTCATCAAGTACCTACATTGCACTTGCAGTCATGCTGGAGCTCTGCATTTTAGTCATCGAAATATAGCTAGACGTATTTATTGTGATCAGCCTTTACCTAAATCAATCTCTAATGATGGAAAGAAGGCATCCGTAACAGCCTAAATAAACGTTCCCATTTTTGTCATTACATAAGCAAAATGTTGATTAGGCATAGCGAAGTGAGGCTGTTTGGTATCAAAGCATTGTCTGTAGTTTTCTAAACAGTTTTTAATTTTGTAAATGTGATAAAAGGGCCTAAACATGTGTAAATATAAGAAACTCGCTCGTGGTAAAAAATGCTTGAAATCCTCCAAAAGAGCTTAAAGTATATTTTGTATTTGAAAAGAGCCTAGGTAAAAAACCCAAAAAATGTTTTTTTTGCGTTTTACTATGATTTATTAGATAATAATAGGTACAAATTAAAATCATAGCGCAAAATTTAATTCCTCAATTTTCCATACGTTGGCATCCTAGTGTGCATGCGTGCCTTATTGACACCAAACGAGCTAACTAATTTTTTTATAATTATGGGCCCCCATGGACTGGGGCCCCCTTGAGGTGGGCCCCCTCTAAGGTTGGCCCCCCTACTTTTCAAACCGTTCCTACGCCCCTGGCTAACCTCATGCATTTCAATGGTGCGAATTTGTTTGCGGTGACTATAAAGCAAACAAAAGGAGAAACACGTCATTAAAAAGTGCGCAGTGGAGTCAGTAGGTACTTTGGATAGGCACTCACCGATCCTATGTAAACCTTGGCTGGAATGTTATTATTCATGCAGGTATAGATTACTTCAGAGAAAAGCGGTAAAAAGACATAAGTTTCAGCGGGAGACAGCGAAAACAAAAACTTCTCCAACAGGCTCACAAATCTTGCTCAGCAAAAACCTCACCCCAGAGGCAGGCAGGCACAAGAAAAGCAGG